>BMAT01003723.1:116659-128561 GCA_019649035.1 Elysia marginata | reverse complement strand
AGAGAAATAGAGAGAGAGAAAGAAAGAGAGAGAGAGAGAGAGAGAGAGAGAGAGAGAGAGAGAGAGAGAGAGAGAGAGACATTTATACAGGTTTTCAGATAAGAAAGACTTTATAAATAGAGCCCATCAGGAATTTTCTGAGTTTAAAATCCCCTCAAAACACGTTAGAGCACTCGTTGGTAAACAATAGTGGAAAAGAATGAATAGAAACAGACGCCCAGCTTACCGCTTGAAACGAATCTGAAGTTTAGGTGGAGGATATCACAGTGGGTAAAAATTTTGATTCGTTAGAGAAAGATAAACAATAGTTCAAGGAAAAAAAAAACAACAAAAAGGAAACAAAACAATAAAAAAAAACAAGCCTTTTAATTCTCTTCAGTTTTCGTATTTAATATTTCCATGAGGCATGCAAATTTCATTAGGGTATCGTCTGTCTTTCAGTGGCCAAAATAAAACGGATAAAAAAGCATGTTTTTAGACAATACTTGTACGATGGCAACAACTGTTTCCATTTTTCATGAAAGCAAGAGAAAATTTTTAAAACGTTGTGTATCTTCCAAATGTCGACAAATGAAATTAATGGCTTAAACTCATTTCACTGCCATTATTCACTCCTTTCTTAAGCTTGGTCAGCTTGGAGTTGTACAATTTGTTATGCTGAGAAGTAACCTTTAAAATTTTAACCATTGTAGCGAGGAGACTGCGAATCCTGAAAACTAAAGTGTTCCCAATTAATGGTAACCTATTTCAGCTTTAGCTCCTCCATGGTGTGTATATGTCAGTATCATATTGAACTAGGATCAGGATATTTTGGCAAGTGAACGCTAAACTCACTATAAAAAGAACTCGCGAAATAACATTGATATCTGACCTAATAGTAATGTTATAGAAATATGCCGTCTCAGCAAATAAGGGTCTACAATGCAGAATAACAGGCAATGTCAGGTAGTTTTCCAAGCTAATGTGACAGTTTTGACAAAGGGGTTTCATAGTTTTTAAAAAACTTTTGCTGTACATTCAGAACATCTTGTAGAACTAAAATAATCCTAAAATTCATTAGAATTTATATATTCTTTGTAACTCTCAAGGTTATTCTTTATTTCTTTAAGTTGTAAGGTGGCCAGCTATGGAACTCCGCCCACAAAGCTGCTACTCTTACTCGCGCCACAGAGGTATTATGACTTCAACTCTATGCCTTAACGGTACTCGTTCAGGGCTGCTGAAACACTGTTGGGCTGTGTTCCAAAACTAACGTTATTCTTAGATCTAAAATCTCCGCTTTTGCTTCCTGGTCAGTAATTTGGAGTAATATTGACTCATACTCCTCTAAATCTACCCAGAAGCTAGACGGAGGAGGTGTCTAGCAATAATTTTTTTGCTTTAATTTTTAGCATAGTCATCGACGATCTGAAATATAACGTTATAAATTATTTCAATCTAAGAACCAACTTTCTGTGCCTTTTAAATGGCACATTAATGTTACAGGTAACCCATGGCGAATTTCCAATTTAGGGTAATCTGTGAAACACATTGTTATTGTTTGTGTAATATTATAACCTGGAGATCGAGCATAAAACATGCGGGACTAATCATGTGAAAGATTTAAGTTCTGGGTCGGTGGGTTATGGGAATGTAAGGATGGAGGGTATTGGTGAAAGGCAGCGAAGTAGGGGCTGCTTTAATGAGGATGTCTTGATTGTTGGTTAAAGACGGGAGAGTCATAATGAGATAGGTAGATAGATAGATGTATAGATAGAAAAATATAGACATAGTTAGACAGTGAGGGAGAGAACAAAAGAGAGAGAGAGAAATACATAGCTATCAACTGTACACAAAACAGTGTGCGTCTCAGTCTAGTGGTAGACACTCGGCTCTCAGACCGAGAGATCTGGGGTTCAATCCTGGTCTCGGAAGGTCGGCGTTTTGGTGATTGAGAATGGCTCTTAATTCACATTTTCTCACCTGAGTCATGCCTTAAATGAGTACCTGGTTTAAGACAGTGCAAGATGTTGTCGGTATGCTAAAAAGATTAGCTTGGGCTGCTGCTCCTCTGTGAATTCAAAAAGGTCGTTGGGTTGGTAACGGCATTTTATTGCGTTAGGCTCTATAAAAAGTTCTTTAATTTACTTTTGAAACCCCTGACCTTAAAAGAATACATTCCTCTACGAAAGCACTCAATGACTTGCAATTTTTCTTTAACAAGTTTTTGTTAGAACGCCCGGTAAAACTTTTATAAAATATAATGATGCTATAAACTTTGTAAAGTTACAACGTATCTTGCATAGCGCTAGAAAGAATTTTTTTTTTTGAATTCACATTGTCTTGTTTAATTAGGATGTTAAATCTGACAACTTTATAAAGAGAAATTCTTCGCGATACTTCAAATTTTTAAGTGAAAGCAGACCTCGAAAAGGACGTAAAGACATCTACAAAACAACACCTTGAACCGGATGAGTCTTGCTTTGACATGGATAATTACATACATGAGCTGTTTAAAGTTTTTAAGACTTATCAGATTATAGGCGCTTTACCTTTTTGTTGTTTTTTTTTGTCTCTTCGAAATGTATTCTAAAATGTTATGTTCCGTACGATTGAAAAAAGATGGTTATAGCAAGATAGATAGATAGGCAGAGGGACGTATAAAAGAATTAGAGAGGAAAGCAAGAGCAAGAGAGAGAAGGAGAGACAGAAAGAGAGAGAGAGACCTAGATTATATTCAGAAAGGGTGCCAAGAGAGTTTGGTGAGTCCATTTTAGGCGCTTTGTACTAATGTTTGTCGCGCTGAGACAGAATAGCGATAGGCGACTGGGAGCCGGAGAGCAGAGCCGGAGAGCAGAGCCGAAGAGGCGGAGAGCAGAGCTGGAGAGCAGAGCCAGAGAGGCGGAGAGCGAAGCTGGAGAGCAGAGCCAGAGAGGCGGAGAGCGGTGCCGGCACAGTGTGACAGTCGTGAGGACAGTGCACCATCGATCAGTAGCACAACTGCGGGTCTGGTGAATGGCGCCGTCTTAGTCAATATTTGATCCGCAATATTGTATTACAGGTGCGCTGTCGTCTGCCTTGTCTTGTCTCTTTACAATCCCCTAGACATCTCCTTTCTTTCCACCTCTCTTTCTATCTCTCTCCCTACCTACCTGTCTTCTTCTTCTTCTTCTTCTTCTTCTTCTTCTTCTTCTTCTTCTTCTTCTTCTTCTTCTCCCCTTTTCCCTCTTTCTCCTAAAATAATACCTTGTCATTCCTTTCAAATTTGATTTATGCGCCCGCCTATGTTTTCACCTGTCTGAAAGTCTCTTTAAATTTTTCACTGTGTCTTTCTCTTTCTTTTAATTTCCTTCGGTTATTTTAAAAACCGTTTCATTGTCTTTGCTGATCACCTCTCCCGCCTAGGAACTGTCTCCTATTCACAATCTGGACAGTTGTAAAGATTTTGTAGATCACTCCCACGCCACCGTTTTTATCTCTCGCAGACTGACTGAGTCTACCCAACCATCTCTTTGTCCTTGTCCTAGTCTCTTTTTTTTCCTACGTCTTTTAAATTTTTATTCCTAACAGTCTCATTCTTTCTCAGTGCCACCAGCGCCCATTGTTTTATTCTGCGACTCTCTTAAACTTCCTACTTGTTTTATCATTTTCTTCTTTACTTCAGCCCATCTCTTGCAAAACGCAACGAAGGTGATTTTAGTTCTCTAGCCAAGCTGTCTGAGCCTAACAATTAGTTGTTTTGTCTCTAAATCTCTTTCTTTTAAAGTTACGTCTTCATAGTGAGCTTCCGTCTGTATTAATGGAATTTTCTTTTGTTTGTGCCCAGAGCATTCATAGTTGTAATAATAATGTTAATAAAGATAATAATAATAGTAATAATAATAATAATAACCATAAGTATAGTAATAATAAACAAATCGTTTATAGCGCATTCCCTAAAAAAAAAGTTCAAAGATCATGTTTAAAATAAAAAAAAAAATATGGATGATAGTCTTACACCGCCAAAGACAGTCTCAAGACTTTACATATTTTCCCCAGCAGGCCAATACACACAAAAGCAAATTCAACTCATATTTCAAAGCATTACAGCACGGCTGCCTATTAGGCGCTAAAATACTAACATTCTACAAATTTCAAGCACTGTCTATAGCCAGGTACCTATTTTACAGGTGGGTGGACTGAGGAAAGTGTGGATAAATTGCTTTACTAAGGCAGTTACAACATGCGTCGTGGTTGATAATCGAACCAGCGACCGCCGGATCACAAGTCCGACGCACTAACAACTGAGCCACGCTGCTCCAGTTAAATAATTATATACACTCCAAAAGGATAATATAAAAATATCACATAAAGCATATTCAGTCACCAGTCGTTTAGAAATGGGTTTTGAATAAAAAAAAAGTTTTGAGATGGTTTTTAAAGACAGACACAGATTCTACACATTTATATCACATGGAAGGCCCTTCCAAATGCCATCCTTTTATCAGCTGCATTTGCTAAACTACAATACGATAAAACAAATCCGCCTTTTTCGTTCAGACATCCTTACAACATTGCCTCGTCTGTTCGTATCCTTCAATTTACAGATAACAAGTTTCAGATCTTATGCTCGTAGGCTTGAATTTCTGTTAAGAATTTGTAGGATTTAGTGCCTGGAAATCTTTAAATTGTTGATTTACTCTGGCCAAATATTTATATTCTGCTGCTTCAAGAGACTTCGTTTTAACTTAGGAAGTCATTAAACACAGAACCAGTGAGGAGTTAGAAAAAGCATAAACAAAGCCCAATCTGCTATTGGTGAAGACGACTTGGATACCTATTCAAAGCTTCATATATAGCTGGCTAAAAACCGCTTCTGATTGGAATGTCAGCTACTGACATCGGAGGATGCACAGGAATTCCGGTGGACGGAGCACTTTAATAAGGTCTTGAACCGACCGGCGCCTGAAACCCAATCCGATTCCAAGAGGCAGAAGGCCGTAGCCACAACAATCCCGACAAAAGAGGAAATAATAAGAGCGATTAAATCTCTAAAAATCATAAGGCCCTTGGACCTGATTGCCTTAACGTTTAGATTTTCAAGGCCCATCCAGCCTTGGCCGCAGGAGCCTTTATTTCTGACGCAATTTGAAGGATGAGGAAGATACCAGAAGACTGGAATGAGGGTGTTATAATAAAAAAAAAATCTCTGAGAAAAGCACAGAGTGATTGTAATAGCTGGTGCGGCATTACACTGCTCTCTGTCTTCAGAAAAGTACCTGCTTCAACTGTCATTAGTGAAATAAGCAGTCACCAAGCCTAGAGAAGAGCAAGCTGGATTCAGGCAAAGAAGAATATTGTACAGACCAGTTCTTCACGTTGCGAAACATAATCGAACAATACACAGAATGACAAAGAAATCTCTGCATCAACTTTGTATATTTAAAAAAAAGAAATTGACAGTTTTCATAGAAACAGCCTCTGGAACATCTAACGGTATTATGGAATCCCACCAAAAATCGTCTATAATTATTATACAGTGTTTCTACAATTTCAGTTGCAGGGTCGTATATAGCCAATGCAGCTTTCCTGTATTATCCGGAGTAAGACAGGGTTGTGTGATGTCAGCTCTCCTCTTCAACGACGCCATTGACTGGGTTATGGGGCAAACAGCAGTAGACAAGAACCGAGGGATACAATGGAACCTTTTCACCAGCTTGGAAAACCTGGATTTTGCTGATGATTTAAAACAACACCATACTCGACACATCCCATGACACTTTGTCACATATTCTAAGCAATACAATGAGATATAAATCTGCGGCATTTTATTTAACACTATGCTCGATGCATCACACGAATTTTCGTCACAGGCTCATATCCTTATTACAAACAAAAAGATAGTAAGATATAAGAGTAAAACAATGTTGGAAATGTCTACAATGTCCTCAGATCTATCATTGGAAATTAAAATAAAAGTATTCCTTTTCTTGTTCTTTTTCCTATTTTTCTTAACTAACTCCAGCCTTTCCCATCATTGCCATGTTCTTCTCTTCATACCGCTTTCATGCCTCTTTCCCAAGGGAACTCCACTATAGTGCCTGTCTAGTGATGTTGTGTGTCTAATGCCTCTTTCAATAAACTCACATGAGCACCATAGATGTGTTTTCTTTGCACTCTTAAGGAACAACATAGATATTTCCATTGGATGAGCTTCTCCAGGATCGTCTTGCCTATGATTGCTTGCACGGAACTATGCAATTGGTGCGTTTCGTTTGGCAGCAAAGTGAGTGTAGGGGTTTCAAGTTTTCTTTTTCGGTTCTGACGAGATGACAAAAAAAAAACCTTCAGTTAAAAATGGCGATAATCCCTTTTTAATGCCTCATGTGAATAGTGAACTATCTGAGCACCTTTGAACTTGACATTAACTCTTATTTTGTTTTACAAATTATGCACTGGGAAATCTTTTGATCTTTATTTGTTTTTGGAGCAATATTTGTTCTTACGCACAAAGTAAGAATATTGTCTGTATTTTTGCGCTGGACATTTACATTGTAGTCTATACTTTCTAATTCGTTTTTTCATTTGAGTAAAAATAAGCCCTTGTGTCTGTTGTCGTTGATTTTTGAAATTGTATTAGATCTTTACTCTAAATGGTATTTACGATTATATGTTTTAATTGAAAAAATTATAAACATTTTTACAACACTTTTCTTTATTCCTAAACTTAGATTATCTTTAAAGTTAATGAAATGTCCCCAATAAGTTACTTTTCTTTCTTTTCTTTCCTTAGACTTTCATCGTCATCATAATTATCTTCGCCATCGCCGGATGTGTTACGAGTAACATCATTATGTAATTAAGTCAACACCATCATCATTAAGACCATTATTGTTTCCAGCACCAACACACAGTACTATCAAAGTAGCTTTTTCATTTTTTTTATGTTTCTTATCATTGTTAAAATTAAAGAATAAAGGGCAGCTGTTTCCACAGTTTCAGCTATCGAACTTGCGCAACAGACAGTCCCGGAAAATTTTACTCCCGAAGCCTCACCATTAACTCCATCCGCATACAATATTGATTTTGTAGCTTTTCTTTTAGTGTATCATTAAATTGTTATCCACCCAGATCTTTGTCTATTCATCCCGCACAAGTTTTTTTGATACTCCTCCCTCTCTCTCTCTCTTCGCCAATCATTCCCCGATGACGAATTGAGGGTCGGGGTTAGCTTTAGTGACTGCTTTCAAGACAACAGTCAATGGTTAATTGTAGCATCAATCGCCTTTCTTGATTGGTCGGTAGTATGCAGATGAGGCAAGAGTGCTCAGGACAATGTAAGGAATCTTGCTTGATTAGATGCCATGAGATCTAAAGCAAACATATAGATCTAGGTTAGATCTAAATTCACTCTATACCATCACTAACCTACTAGATCAGATATTCTAGAAGTTTTGTTTGGTCATTCGAAACAAGTTAATCCTTAATTTCAAGTTCGTAGAGGGTATACTTGTTTCCTTGGCCTAAAGTCATAAAGCTGTTCTAAAAAATGATTGCTACTACATTTAGAGTTAAGTAAGGCAAGAGAGGCTTGGGCCTTCTCCGACGTGTACACTGACTTGTCAGATAAATGTACTCTTTTTTGCGAGCAGGAAAAACAGGAAAAATATCAAGGTCAAAGCTCTTTGCAAATATTATTTTTTAAAATTTTGTCCCTGGCTGGGTGCGCTTTGCCATCGGTTATTAAGGTAAAGAACGATATTTTTTATGTGGCAAATAAATAACAGGGCCCTTTTTAAAATTGAAGCTGAAGTTGAAAGCTGTTATTTCCGTTACCATAAGACAGAGACTATCTATCTATCTATCTATCTATCTATCTATCTATCTATCTATCTATCTATCTATCTATCTATCTATCTATCTATCTATCTATCTATCTATATATATATATATCTATATACATAGATATATAGATATATATATAGAGAGAGGCTTACTTTGAAATTCCCCAACCCTTTCTCTCTCTCTCTCTCTCTCTCCCTCTCTCTCCTTCTCTCCGAATGCCTATCCTCATAGGGCTGTGGAAGATAGTCTGAAATATCTCCGAGAATGTTGTCCTTCAGATACGGTTCACAACTTTGTGCAATTACAATCAATCCTTTATGTATCTTCCACCTGCTCTTTTCAACAGTATTTTCTTTTCAGAATGCATAACCTTTAACTTCCAAAGACTACAACCTGATTACTTCGTCAACTTTTTCAGCTTGCTTAACCTTACAAAAGCAATCACCATAATTATACATTGCAGTCTCACCGTGTATCATTTCTTTCATTGTGCACGTCTCTCTCTCTTTCTAATTTTCTCCCACATAAAAGTATCTGTCTCTATCTCCACCCTGCAGAGTCTTTTTCTCTCATACGTTATCGACTTTTCCACGACAGTTTATCTTCTTTTCTTCACCTGCGTCGCTTATCAATTATTTCTTTAAAACAAAAACATAGATTAATGGCATGCTCACAGTTCAACCCTACAGACTCCACTCACAATAATCAGACATATTGCACCACAAAAAAACGGAAAGAGGAAGGTGATGCGGAAACCGAAACAGAAAAACTGAACAGCGAATTTTTAAATTATACAGTATAACCCGGTTTTACATCCTCGCTAAACCGCCGTAGGGCAGGCCGACTACTCCAACTTGAATAGATGTCATATGCCCAGTATTATAATTATATTGAACTTAGTTTTGGGCCGGCCCGTAACAGCAAAGCACTAGATGAGTCCACACTTGTCTCAACTATACTAGTAACTTAAAAGAGATAGATCATTAGAACTTTCACGCACCAATTTGTTTACGTTTAGAGGGACAGACCTGTTGAGTATAGGGCCTAGCACCATCCCCCTTCGGAGAATTTAACTGCGGACTCAACATTACTGCGTCATTACTTCGTCGAAAAACAATACCTTGTGAAACTAAACTAAGATAGTTTTATTAGGCACTAAGATCGTACGCAGCCCGGTGATCAATATGAGATATTTACATACAGGTTTTCTTCCATTGGAAAATCTGATAAAATAACCCAGTCTAAATCACCGAAAAGAAATCTCCACATTCTGTGTGGACAAGAAGCGACACCTGCTAAACGACATCTCAAGATCAACCTGTCATTTCTGGTAAGTGACAAGTTAGGTACAGAAGTCCGCAGCTGTGGACCCAAAGGAAAATTACAGTATTATTGCACGAACTATTTTTAATACCTCATCAACACATTTAATATATCTATCTATCCTATCTATTAAAGGTTTTAGTGAAATTTAACGAAATTCGCCGTGCTCTACATCACGAGCATAATCGACAAATATCTATCCTTCCTGTGCACCTGTCTATCTTTCTATGTATCGATCTATACATTTATCTATCTACCTCTCTGTCCATCTATTTATCTTTCTCTCAACATTTTTTATCTGCGATTAAGCTTATTTTGTGCATAAATCCGTTCCCATCAAACTGGGTGGACTGCAAATACTACCACATCAGAACACCGTTACTGCTCACCTAAAACTTTTTAGAAGTTCTAAGTGCTTCTACACCCAGATGCAATCTTTGAAAAAAAAACTTTTGAAAACTAAAAAGAAAATGAAGACAATTCCTGACAGTGATTCGCCCCCCAAGATGAGTCTATAGCTGTGATACAAGATCAGTCTAGAAGCACATCTGCTGCTCTTACTAGCTTTAGGCAGTTCACAAGGCCAAGCTTTTCTGCATGGAAAAAGATTTGGCACTGTGTCTTCTTGTAATTTTTCTTTAGTTTCTTTGTGCTTTCTTTCCATTAGGTGTTAAAGTAACTCTAAAATCGCTGCTGCTGAGCAGTAAAAATTCCGTGAAACATGTAAAGCTGTTTCTTTCAGTTTTTGAAGCTGCAACAAACCGTTCTCTTTACGCCTGCCGTAAAAGAGCCTTTTCCTTTCTTTCTTCTTCTTCTTCTTGCTCTCGTCCTTTTTGCGTCCTTGTTCTTATTGTTGTTGTTGTTGCTTCTGTTGCTGTTCTTCTTCTCTCCCGCGCAACCCAAGTGTGGAGGTACACATTGAACCTGTAGCTATCGTTATAAACCTCATGAAGCTAGCTATCAAAGAAGTTCCAATCGAAAAAAAGATGGGCCTAAAGTGCTATGAAAGAATATGAGACTACCACAAAGATGATTTGTAAAGATACGGTTTTTTGTGTGTGTGATTGGGGCAAAGAATATATGCGAGTTTATATCTCACAATCGCTCTATTTCTCTACTTTCACTAAAACGGATTCTCTCTTGCACAGGATTATTTTTCCCTAAGTGTTTTCGAATTTGACCCTGCAGAATCTCTTCAAAGTGGAGTTGATAAGGCAGCACAGAGAGAGAGGGAGAGAGAGAGAGGGAGAGAGAGAGGGAGAGAGAGAAGGAGGGAGAGAGAGGGAGGGAGAGAGAAAAAGAAAGACAGTCAGACAGACAGGGGAAGAGAAAGAGAGAGAGAGAGAGAGAGAGAGAGAGAGAGAGAGTGAGTGAGAAGTCTCTTAACCACTTTACAAATTTCTTGCAAACAGTCAAAATGAGTCTGATGTCGCAATTTTCGCATTACAAGGTGTTGATATCATGAACAATGCTTTCCTCTGAGTACTTTCAACATTGCAAATTGCATAAAATTGTTGACCTTAAGTGCGAAAGTTGAAAACACACTTTCCCAAAATTAAAAGTTCCGACATCCGGCTAAATTTCACTGGTTGAGTTATATTTTTTCTTTGTGCATATATCATATGATATCACAGTATCAAACAATATAACATGTTTGCTTTTGGTTTTATGGTTTTACATTTCTTCTTTGACAATGCTCACTGTTGGCTGTCTTTCACTTATTATTTCTCAAGGATTGAGAAATGTGGAATGATCAAGCGCATTATTTGTCTTGCTAAATGCCTGTCTCTTAATTAAATACACGCCCTCCATAATTGAATTTCAAGACACAAAAACTTGTTATGCTTCTTGTGTGTACCTGATGATGAGTTCTCGATAGGTCAATGCAGACTGAAAGAAGTGAGTGCAAGTGTGCGGTTTACTACTAACCTTTACGTGGGGTCTTACTTAATGCCTAGGGTACACAGCCTGGTGATAAAACTAATTTTTTTGTTTACTACTTTGATGTTCATCTCAGCTTTCCCGCTCCTCAAGAACCCCTGTTCAACTAGCAATCATAGGAAAGGTTAAACTCTTAACACTTGATATAATATTCTATCTACTCCTCATCCACCGCCCTCGCTCTGTACTTCTATCTCTATCTCTCTCAATCTTTCACGCAACTCTCTGTACCCCCCCCCCCCTTCCCTCTATTTTTCTATCCACCCATTCAACCTGTGTTCTAATGTAGAATAAATTTCTATACTGGTTTGGCGTGCCAGAGCCAATGGAGCGTGAGGTGTTTATCAGCTTTTAACCTTTTATTTCTGACGATACTTGCCGTTAGAAGAGAATTTCAGACTCTATAAGCGCCCTTTTGTATAATAATGAACCAATACTATTTTTCCAACAGTTTATGTTTTAAAAAAAGACAGCGCAATCTGGACAGATATCATCGATGCCCTGAAATATTTAAGGATTACATCCACAAAGTTATTTCGTGAAATTCAGTTTTGAATCTCTAGTTCCACCCAAAATGATTAATCTCGACTCAGTAGCATCTGCATGACAAGGTAGGTTAACCGACCTGCAATGGGAGCTACTACCACGTGAGGAATGATGATAACGATAGTAAAGGCACTAATAATAATAACAATAATAATAATAATAATAATAGTAATAATAATAATAAAAATCATAACAGCAGCATAAAAATAAAAACAATGTCTATAATAATGATGACGATGCCTATAACAATGATGATGATGATGATGATGATGATGATGATGATGATGAT
>BMAT01003723.1:20548-33186 GCA_019649035.1 Elysia marginata | reverse complement strand
AAGACTTCTATGCCACTTTTCCGGGAGGGCACCCAGAGTGCACAAAAGACTTCTATGCTACTCTTCCGGGAGCGCATGCAAATGTCACATTGATAAATTGCACAAAAGACTTTTATTCCAACTTTTCGGGAGCGCCCGTCATCCTGATGGTGAAACGCTATATTGCGCAATATGTTAATTGTCATCAACCAAAAACTATACTAAGATCATTACCGACTACAAATCATTAGTCTTTGATTATAGACAACAATATTGATAGAGGCCTAAGGCCTTAATAGAATTGTCCAGTGAAACTCTTTGCTATTAACACATTACCTCTCACATCGCTGGCTGCTGTGTCTCTGTCCATCAGTTCTAGCAAGTCAGAAACGAAGAGTGTGGCTGAGAAAGAGTTCCCGTTCATTATCACAGATGGAAGAACAAACAAAAAAAACAAAAACAAAAAAAAAAGAAAAAAATGTTAAACGCGGACTTAATCCCTTGTTAGGGCTTTATAAAAGGACCAATGACAGTTCAAAAAACGAAACACAATAAGTACGATAATGAATATAGCGATGGCAATCCTGATGGTGATGAAAACAACAATTTTATTTTATCTCACAGCCCAAAATACTACCATTACACTAAAACTTACTAATAGATATTGCTACTGCTGCAGCTACCACCACCACCACTAGCAGTACTACTACTACTACTACTACTACTACTACTACTACTACTACTACTACTAGTACTACTACTACTATTACTAGTGCTACTACTACTACTTTTACTGCTATCACTGCTACTGCAGCTGCTGCTGCTACGGCTGCTGCTGCTACTACTACTACTCCGACTACTACTATTACTACTACAAAAACAACAAAACAAATCCAATGACACAGGGAATTCCACAACAGCCTAAAAGGAATGACAGAACTGTCAATTTGATCTGATAAAATGAGATTAAATTAAGTTAAGAAGTGGAAGCCTTTCCTCCTCTCCTACGTTCTCTTCATAACAATGTGCAGTTTAATATATCCTGTAATTTATGAATACGTGAAACTTCATGAGGCCCAGAAACTTACTTGCATGGGTATGTAACGATCAGCAGTTTGTTATATATCTCATGGGCTCAGTATTAACTGATAGATTAAAATCTTCTAATTAATCGTTTATCGATTGTTGCTACCAATAGTGCTCACTTTTATGCACCAGGAATGGGAGAGACCAGGTGAAGCAGTCCATGTAGTTCGGAAGCCAGTAAGGAGTTGACATCCACAGAAATTTCTCCACACGGAACGAGGTTGGTGTCAGCACTAACATTGCGCCTGGACGTACAAAAAATATAAGCTAAAAACTGGCAGAAAAAGCTTTTTTCGGGTTTGGTAAGTATCGGCGGTCTGAAGGAATAGAATAACACAAAAAATTGTAGGATATAAGGCTGCCCGGAACAACCAAAGTGCAGCATCTTGGATAGCTAGAGGGATATTTAAAGTAAGAGAGGGCGAGAGAGAGACACAGAGAGAGAGAGAGAGTGATGGTGTGTGTGTGTGTGTATGAAAACAATGGTAAAGATTGCTAGGGGGATAATTAGATAAAGTGAAAGAGGGGTTGGTGAAGAGAAAGGGATAGGAAAGGTTAACAACGATGTTCAACGTTTTGATTGAGAAAAATGTGTTTGGTCGTAAAGCCAAAATGCATGCCAGTATACCAATAATAGAAGTAAAAACTAACTGCGCAAAAGATATTAAAGTTAGATTTTGGGTCATAGTAAAGGGTCAAAGCATAAGTATATTTTTTTTGTAAATCGCTGCAGAAGCTGTTTATTAGGAAACCTCACACATTTAGAGGCAGGCCGACAAACAAGTCAACAGGTCTATCATTTGCCTTTGTTTCGTTTTCCTTTGAAATTTGGCGCAGAGAAGACAGCCTTCATCGACAGAGGTTTGAGGTCTCTGGTCTGTTCAGGCATCGGGTACTCATAAAACCTGGTGTCGAATGTCAAGGTAGGAGAGAAGTCAGAACAATATACTTGTCGCTCTGTTAACGTTAATATGTTACGGCGCCCTCATGAATTATTTTTGTCTCGCCGTGTCCAGGTTATCAAAATTTTCAACTTCAAAGGCATTGCAGTTTTGAAGTTTTGAGCAAGATATTTTTCTAAGGTTTCAAAGACAAAAAAGATTTATAAAAATACCGATACTTTGTGGATAATATTTAACAAATTTTATTAATATAGAAAATACGAAGAAAAATAGACCGCTAAATGCAGTTGTCTAAACAAAAGAATTTCCGACTTCCGACTTGCACGCCCTTGACACGAGATATTCAATATTTAAGGAAAATTCTTCAGTGACGCCTTTGGAAACGAATTTTCGAACATGGCAAAACTTTAAAACCTCGTTACTGTATTACGTTATTAACAAATTTTTTTATATAAAGAAATGCCTCTAGGAAGATGTACGGAATTCCATCACTTCAATATCAAAGAGGAGAATTTTTACAAGTTAAACTTTCTACTGTTTGCTCGGAGTAATTGTCTACTGGGTACTAAATCAGTGTGCTTGAACACCGTATCCTCTCAAGCGGTCTAATTGTTTCAAAGAAGAGTTAACTGAATACGCGTTTTATTAAACAAATAACACGGGCATCTCTTTCCAACTTACCCTTCATACAAAGGCTGATTAGCTCTGATCAGGCAGGTTAGACCATTCCTTTTCATGAAATTCCTGAAAGCTTCATACCTGAAGTACAAAGTGACATTTGAGAATATGAACTTTTTTCACATATTTCCACCAGAAGAGAGAAACCTGATACATGTTCAGAAATCAAAATGATCTACTATTATGAGTTTGTCAATCTTGCAATATTATGTGGCATACTTATTCAGATACCTTTCCTACAGTCATTCATATTGTTAAAAGTAAACTGTTAAATAACTAAATCTGTCTGGTTAGATTCTTTACTGATACCGAACAGTGTCTCTTTAGTCCGGTATTATTTCTTAACACATAATTTTCTATCTTTGACCGTTTAAGTCCACCTTATGGCCCTTTCACATGAGGCGTCAAGTAGCGTTTCTGCACCGGAGACTGAAAACTTCTGTCCCTATAATTATTTTAGTATTTACCACCTACTTTCATTTCACATGCGCGTGTCACCATGTGAAAACAAAACGGATCATGGTCCGTCACCAATACTTAGCCTGTGAATCATGGCTTACACGTCTTATGAAATGATCATAACAGTTCCTTGACAAGCAGCATTGATCCCGATTGTTATGCATGTAGCATATTTTCTCATTGTAGGTATTTCTACATTAATTTGTTGAAATGCACCTAATTCTTTACTCTGCTACAGACCAACCAGCGTATTTCCCGCTGACTCTCTGTCTCTGTTTGTCTGTCTGTCTGTCTATCTCTCTCTCTCTCTCTCTCTCTGTCTCTCTCTCTCTGTCTCTCTGTCTTTCTCTCTATCTCTGTCTCTCCCTGTCTCTGTCTCTCTCTCTGTCTGTCTCTCTCTTTCCGTCTACCCATCACCCCATTTATCTATCTATCTATCTATCTATATATCATCTACTTATCTTGCTGGCTTGTCTCTACTCATCAACTCACGTGAAATAGATAGAAATCAACCTTTCCTTATTGAAAGTAAAGCACGGTGTTGCTGGAGGCTCTTGGCCAAAGTTCGGATCGGGATCAGCCCACAGCATATCAGTCAAGGGTCCCCTGGGTGCTGGCTCTTCCACTCTGGGAACCTGAGGTTTTCAATGTAAGGCAACCAAAATGAACCACGAAAAATCCGCCACATGTCGCGTAACCTCATTTTACGTTCGAGCTATTTGTATAAAAAAAACAGCTACATAATTATCTATTTTCATTTCCTTTGAATTGAAATTTCTCAAGATATAGCAGAGCTAGAACTAGAAATTTTTCAATTTTTTCAATGAATTGAAATACACTTTTAGAACATGTTAATACGTCAATGGGTTGAAAATAAACTTCTAACTCGTGACTAATTTACCTTAGTGGTGTCACATTACGCAAGCCACAATGCAGTGAATGCACGATTGTTTTTTTTTTACTTACCGTGAGCCCATCTCTGACAAGTGAAGCAGATTTAAAAATAAGGAGGAACTATCGTTCATATATTGTAGGAACTTTTAAATTGCATGCAGGTTTGAAGTATGCACTGCGCTTACCATGAAGAGAAGAATAAAGCTGTCATTCATTCAACTTGAACTTATTAGGACAACTATAGGTAGGCACAGAGCAAAATTTTAAATATTTCGCTTATGATACACCAGTAAGGGTTGTATTTTCTACATTAAGTTAATGATCATTACTATATTTTGCAGGTCTGAATAATTTATTGCTTACTGGTGAAAGGTTTTGATGTTAGAAATTTTGTTTTGTGCCAACTGATATTGTCCCTATAGTGTAAGCATCTCATGTTGGGTGGTTGCTATCTCTTTATCCTACTGATCATATTTTTATCTTTCACTCGTATATTCACTAGAATGTTATACTTATTAAAATTCCCCTAAAGAGTTGAATACAATGGGGCCTCGCTATTTGGGAAATATCGTGAGATTTCCGATTCCGAGGTCCCAGTGTATTTTACTTCCCTTTTGATCACTGTTTTTACCAGGTCTATATCAGCAAGACTGAGAGCTCTGGGAGAGAAACCGCCGTGGACGCAGATAGTAAACTTGTTCACAATAGCAACGATTGGTAGATGCTCAAACGAACGACTAAAATCCTCATAAACATCCAGATTGTACTTTGTTTGACCTGAAAAAGAAACATAAGTTTTGCTTTTCTTTTTAATCAATCTCCCTCAGATTTAAGAGAGCGTTGTGACAGCTTATCGCAAGAAACAAAATGCATGAGATGAAGGAGGGGGGGCCAAAAGTTTCTATTCAAAATTAGTGAAAAATACAAATTTCAACTCGGGTTTTGTTTTTTGCAAGCTTCTTATTACTGATATATAGGCTAGATGAGGCACAAACAAAAAAGTTTTCTCAAAGTTTTGTTCGATCAGAGGCAGTTCAAAACTTAAGTAATCTAATGAGAGAGTCTCTAGTGTCTCTAGTGTAATCAACCTCAGTAAAATATGATGTGTAGTCTATGATAGCTGCCGTATAGAACTAGACGAAACATGATTCTTTCATATGACGCGTAGGCCATACTAAAGCTAAATATTGGTGCCGCACCAGTTAGCTGACCTGTCCGGCTTTTGGTTTTTTTTCAATTTCACATGGTGGCGCGCCCATGTAAATTAAAGGGTTTAGATGATACGGAAACATATTTTTTTCAAGTCTTCGGTTCAAAAACCGTACTTGACTTAAGTATGGCATGCGCATCGTGTGAAAGGGCCATTGGTCGATTTTTTACGATTCGGTTGTTAATTTTCTTCCTATCGTTTAATTTAAACATACATTGAGGTCTGAATCGCAGTTAACTTACATTCCACTTTGAAGTTAACTTTGGAGAAGAGCCGAGTTTCCCGTTGACTCCTCAGTAAGATCACGAGATCAGGGTAGACCAGCTTGTGGGCATAAAGGTACAGCACTGTCTGCAATCAGAGTAACAAAATCTTAAAGTAAAGTAAGAAACGTCTTCATAGAGCGGCACCGAATCCACTAAAATGCTCCAAGCGCTGTATTTGGGTTCATCGACAGGTCATTACCTACGACATTACCTTATGAACCCAAAGAGCAGCAGCGCATTACTCCAGCACACTGACAAGATCTTTCACTGCCTATAGCCGGGTACTCCTTTTAACGCCTGATTGTGGTTAACGAGAAATGTGTGTGAAGGACCTTTCCCAAGGACTAACATGCCGACACGCCGAGATGGGACTTTGATCTCGGGCCTACGGGTCCGGGGGCCGGATGTCTACCACCAGAACTGACACAAAACCGAATTATTCCGAGTACGTTGGAAAACTTGAGACCACTGAAAGTGTTTTTATTGGAACAGAATATGATAAAACATTACATGACATTGCATTTAGAACGATCCATTTCACCGGTAGTTCATCTTACGTTTTAACAGATTGGACAAAGTAAATAGGTTAGATAGGCATTGTTCAATCGTTTTCGTGTCCCATTTGCCCTTTTGTCAGCCTTCAGGTTAAGCAACGTTCGTCGGAGTAGCTAGCCATTCTGAATAATAATCATTTACACGAGGGTTTTTACTTTAAAAGCGAGCGAGAGATAAGGCAGAGTGAATCACAATAAAAAAAGGTAGAGTGAAATAACGCGAAATTCTAGTTAAAAAAAAAAGAAAGCAAGGTAAGAAAACAAAAGCCCATTCGTATGAGTGACGTATTACTCCCTAGAATTCTGGGATTTTGATTTACAAAAGCCTGGAGAGTTGAGAAAACAGATTGATCACGATTTGGGCAAACTAAATGTAACCAATTTTTAATATTTTGCAGGTGCAGGTGTTAATTTTATTGTTCAAATATGAAATTTAAGTTACCCAACGTTAACCAAAAGCTGTAACTGACAATGGTAATTTTAATTCATCAGTTGATTAAAATTACACATGTAACAGGCTAAGTCCGCAATGGTAGAGAAAGTGCGCGGTTTTCTTCAGCAACTTACAGGTCGACTGCCTACGAGGAAAGGGAAGGAATTCATAGATACGCAAGAAGATAATCTAGCAACGGACATGTAATGAAACTCAAAGGTTAGTTTGAATATCTCTAAAGCTCATGAGGCTTGCAAACTTTTTTGGCCGAAACGTGAAGAGTCCAAAAACTTTTGATTTAGTTAAAGCTTCATACCACCTCCTTTTCTTTCATATTGTTATGATATTTCTATGGTAAGCTTTCTTTTCAAATACAGGGATATCCACTGTTCACCAGTTTTCTATTTTGTGGTAGACAGCTTACCTACAAAAATGGCATGGTTAACCATTTGCCAAGTTCGGACTGTCCATACTCGCTGTATGTGACAGATAGGATGTAAAAGCCCTGCAAAACTAATTACTGCAAAGCAATTCCTGCTTAATGCCAGTACGGGGACCAGAGCTGCTATTATAGAGTGATCGCATAAGTTAGATCCTGCTCAGCAGAAAGCTCATTTTGAAACATCTTTTAGAAACGGGCACACATCCTTAAAGAAAAACCACTTAGCTCTTGAGAACTAACATGTTTTTGGATAACCTAAAAGAGTATGTTGGGATTTACGCCTATGATTAAAGAAGTTTGACTATTAATATGGAGGCATCAAAATTAAAACACCGACAACAACAGTTTGCAGGAAGATAAGAAGAAGAAGAAGAACAACAACAACAACAACGACAAAAACAATTTGAAGAATAGCAAGGAAAGAGAACGAGATGAAAAAATAACGAAAAAGGAGAAAAACAAGAAAGCGTATAAATAAATTACCTCCGTGCTGAATATTCCATCCATGCAGTATTTTCCAAGAAAGACACACTTCTCTCCATCGGCAAAGTTTACTTTCTTCAAAATTTCTAAGAGGTCGTAAAACTGGCCACAAATAGCGCCCACCACTTGGAAAAAAAATGTTATAAAATACATCAGATTAGATTTTTGATGACGGTTTTACACACAAAAATTATGAGTTCATTAAAAACAAGACGCAAGTCAAAACAGATCCAAACGTACTTAATTGGAATGATCTATCAATGCAGACGGGTAGATAGACCGATCGATGCATAGGTATAATACGTGTGTAGATAAAGAGATATATAGGTAGATAGGTAGATAGATAGATAGATAGATAGATAGGTAGGTAGATAAATAGATAGATAAGTAGGTAGGTATGTAGGTAGATAGATAGATACGTCTAATCCGTATAAGTACACATATAAAAAGAGCTCAACGTGTATAGTAAAACGGAGCGATTGTCTAGTACTATTATTTTACTTGCATTTTGTGATCTTGCTACATATATGTTTAATGTTCGGCTGCCGTTCACTTATACCTTTATCTATCTATCTATCTATCTATCTTATCTATCTATCTATCTATCTGTCTATCTATCTATCTATCTGTCTATCTAATTGTCATATTACCTAAATTTTGTAACTCGCTATTACTTCAAAGCTGCCCGAAACTTTGAAGTAATGTCGAGTTACAAAATTTAGGTAATATGACAATTATAATGCTCCTAAAATAGAGCACTCTACAAATTATGTTATTTTAACCTAAAACATACAGTATCTGTCTATCTATCTATCTATCTATCTATCTTTCTGTCTATCTATCTATCTACCTATCTATCTATTTACCTACCTATTATTAATTATGACTACTTTTATATTTATCTACCTATATATCTCTCTATCTACATACGTGTATATCTATGCATCAATCGGTCTATCTGCCAGTCAGCCATCTGATGAGGGCAGAGCTGCCTAAAACTTCGAAGTCATGGCAAAGTACAAAATTTAGGTAATATCGCAATTATTACGCTCCTAAAGTAGAGCACTCTACGAGTTATGTTTTTTTTACCGTAAAACCTATAATATCTATCTATGTATGTATGTATCTATCTACCTACCTATCAAGCATGAGTTTACCTTTCTAAAAATTTGTCCATAGTGTACAGTTTCGTGCTTCTGCACTCCTCAGAGGACTGGTCTTAAATCCACTGGCCCATTGAGGAATTCAGCAAAACAAAACTGTGCAGTAAGAACCCACTGTAAAAAGGTAAATTCATACTATTTATATCTATCTATCTATCTATCTATCTATCTATCTATCTATGTATCTATCTATCTATCTATTTATCTATTTATCTATCTACATTTATTTATTTAACTATCCATTTTTTATCTATCTATCTATCCATTTATTTATCTATCTATCTATCTATTTATCTATCTATCTATCTACCTATCTATCTATCTTGCCTCACATGAAACAAATATGTAAGTAAAATTGTGGTACTGCAGGTATAAATGGGGAGCAATATGAATTTACCTTTTAAAATTGGTCCAGTACGGCCATTGTTAAAAGGTAATTTAATACTATTAAATGCTTCAACCATATTGAGCACTCTACATTTGTGTGCAAAGCATAATAACTATCAACATAGCTATTATGGTCATGGTCAGAATTGATAGATAATGAACAAGTGATTACAAACTGTGGCAGAAAAGTTTCCATCTCTTGCATATCGTAGTAGCTCAGTCGTGATGCCTGGATGTTTATGAAAGAGATCACTAAGAAAAAAAAACCCGTTTCTACTCTTAAAATAGAACCATGTGGCTCAACTGTACTTATTGGCTTTTAAGGTGCTCTTGTGATCCCTTTCTCTTTTTCCCTGGCTTGAACTCATGTGAGCTAAACCATCTTGATTGTCCTGAATGAAAAGGACATTGGTATGCTTTTAGCATTAGCTCTATAGACAGTTTGGTTTAGCCTCTTGTGACAGGTTATTCTAAACCTCTTATGATAGGTTTTTTTAAACATCTTCTGACCACTTACATTCATATTCGATATGTGATGAACGTGGGCTTGTATACTGTTGGCAAAATGTGAACCTTTGCACGCGCCAGGATTTGCTGTCTTTTAATTTTCTATCATGCGCCCGTTTTATAATCGGCTTTACCGCAAATAGATAACTTCATCGGTCATATTCCTAAAAATTCCTACAAATCCTTTTTCCTTTGGTTCAGGTATCATATAGTCTAGCTTCTAGATTCTTTTTAAATGTAGGCCAAAAACGTGCTAAAATTATATATACCACTAAAATAGTTCATCGACACTAAAGCACGTAACCCAGTAGCCGTCCCACCAATGAGGTATATCCACGCACTAACAAGAAACCTAACGGATACCACTGTAGTTCAGAGACGGTTGTCGACCTAGTTTGATAAGAGTAACCCATCAAAACCATATGATGATACGGGGCTAAGTGGCCACTGGGCAGGTCATTTCCCGCTTATTTGAACACCCAGCGAATCTCAGCTTATCGTTTTAGAATAGGCGAGGCTGACAATCATGCAATTCCTTTTTTTTCATTTTCATCTATGAGTTTTAAGGCTTACAAAGTTATACCTAAATTATCTTAAATCTTGAAAGTTGGAATAACATTACAGTGGTTTTGACAATTCATGAGATATTTGAAGGTCTACTTGCTTACAACTTGAACAAAGTGGCACGAGTGAAAATTGGCAAACTTTGCAAATCTTCTGCCCCATATAACAAGATAACAAGGTTTAAGCTTTATCTGTGTTTCATTCGAAACCCGTTTCTTTGCAACCTTTTGATACAGCCTGCCACACATTAGGAGTGTCAGCAAGTTTTACAGTATGGTAGGAAAATGAAGAGAGTTTTCTGTTTAATATTGATTTCTTTGAAAAGTAATTCAACTCTAGAAGCATTTTCTATTATAGTAAGTGTGTCTCTTTTCGAAAATCTTCGATAATATTTGGTTCTAGGTATTTAAAATATTTCCCTTTAAGTTATAAGTTAAATGACCTCTCAGAAAATATCTTTACGTATAATACTCGTATTTTTCGACCTGCGATTCCCCTTAAACTTGTCCAACGCTAGTTTCAATAGTTTGGCTGAAGCAAAAGAAATATTATTTTTTAAAGTATTTTAAGTCATTCCGTTTGTTCTGGCGGAGGTCGCCATGATATGTCACCCACTGCTCGTCCAAACCTCTCTAATTTCACCTAAGCTTACTGAGCTGGGATGATGTTGTCTTTGATATTTCATACTATTTATCAGTTCTCTAACTAACCGAAACTGTTAAGTATCAATTTCACGTGCTCTGGTATTGACTTTATTTACTTTGTTTCAACAGATACCGGGTGACTGCATTTTCTGCACACCGCGTCGCTTTAGTCAAAGTTTTTTGAAAACTGAGGAAAGTTAAGCGACGTGTACTTTGTTGCAACGAATTGCTTAAGTTTATTAATATACGAACATTTGAAGTAAATCTAGCATGTTTTCTTTTGCCCATAGATGTGTAAATTATTTTTTCAGCAATTTAAACAAAATGTAGAGGCGCAGCATATTTTTGTTTTACTGAATTTAGACTTTTAAAGGAAGTCAGAACCTAAATCAGATCGCAAAACTAACCTCTGACTACGCCCGAGACGTAGACTACATTGCTCTCTTTGGCCAAGATCCTGGTTGTGTCGTTGACGATCTTCTGCAGGCAAGTTGGGTCCAACCGGCCTTCTCCATGGAAGTGGTACCTTAGGAGCTCCAGGTTAGGCTTGCCGCTACTTCCGAATACCTTCTCAATGGACAGCAAGTCCTGCAGTGGGAAAGCCACCTCTTACAGACAAAGCATGAAAAGAGAATAATTATATTATCAAGCTCCTCATGAGTTTCGCAAATCGATTCACGCAACAGTATATCATAATTGCCTATTATTCTCAACTTGAATCGGCGAAATCATTAAAGTTTAGCTTAGTCTTTCGCTTTGGCGAAATTTGCAATAGGGGGTAAATGTTTCTAATTATGTTAATATGTGACAGGCATTTAGCAGCAAATGTCCGATATGACCATACTATCAATTTGAGACTCCATCTACGTAATCTACGTAACTGTCGGTTCCCACTGTATTTTCTACCTTACACACAACCCTTATCTTCTTCCGAAGTGTATTCCTCAGTTCAGCCTTAGATCACCTGATCCACCAAAGCATGTTACGTGAGAAAACGTGCCTTCGTCAAACCTACTGTGTGACCTCCATAACATCTCTCAAAGATGATTCGCGACAAGTGCGGATATGCCAGATGTCCGGCATTTCAATTTGAGAAAATGTCTTTCAAAGTAGATTTGTACTTCCTCTTCTTCTCTATATTTTAAATCAAAAGAAGGCCTCATGTCTTGTCACAAAATTTTGACAATTTGATGCACCTTTGAACGTTTTCAAGCCCAGAAAAGAGCATTGTTCAAAATATCGACGCCTTTTAAGTCACAATACATGTATAAATAAGTGTTTTTAGTGTGACACTTCAGCTCCTTTCGCTCTGGTTGCGAGATCGGCTTTGGGAAGAGTCTACAATTACAAAAGAATCTAACAAAGTATGGACGCAAAACTTAAGCCTTTCTACTTTCTTTGTAAATCTTTGAGATTCCCTGCCATTTTGAAAAAAAAGTATATAGATCTAATAGATCTTTGTATTAGCCCTAAAATCAAGTACTGCGACTGGCAGTTATCACGGTTGCTACAGTTTGAACAATGGCACGCACTTGTGCAATCGTTCTTACCTAAACCTAAATATTGGTGTGGAATTCTGTATCAAATATGGTTTTAATAGCTTTTAATTGAAGCTGCATGATATTTTTCCTATCGTGCCACACAAAGAAATGCGCAATCTGCAAGAGGGAATGCTGAAGAAATTGTGTTTCCCAAGTTGTGACGTAGATTTAGGTCAGAGCCATTGCATTGATTAGTCGGTAATAGCGGCGAAACGACCTTCAACATGCTAGTAAACAACGCATTAACATACAAGCCTTAGGGTGAGATTGTTCTTATTCATTCATTTATATATTTCCCAATGACAAGGTTCGAGACCGCTACTATCAGTCAATGTTGTTGCTACTGCTGTTTTCCTTTTTGTTTTGTTGTTTTGTTTTTTTTGGGGGAGGGGTGGGGGGCTCTCCATAAATTAATGAAATGAATTATTTGTCAACCCCCCCCCCCC
>BMAT01003702.1:10488-22162 GCA_019649035.1 Elysia marginata | reverse complement strand
AACCAACCAACCAACAGCAACGCTTTCCCAGGTTACGGGACTGAAATGGGCAAAACTGATTAAGCTTCCTTCAGTCTTGTTTTCTGTACCCTCAAAAGACTATCGACAAGGGAAAGGCGAAGATTTTTTTTGGTTCATTTGAATGAGTTAATGGTTAGAATACAATTAGTCACAGTAAAATAGTGCTGGATATTATTGTCGAATCTCCAAGCCTGTGTACTAGTGCCACCCCCTTCAAGTGAATTCTTTCATTTCGGACAATCATCGCACAGCCACAAATAAATAATGTAACAAAAGTTAATAGAAAAAAAACCCAGTAAAATAATGGAAAAAAAACCAATCTAATAAATAAGAAATAGGGGACAAACGTGATAAATCTGACCAGGAATCGAACAACGAACCTTGAAGTTCATGTCTACCAGTAGACCACTTACTACATCTCGTTGCCTTTTTTTTTTAAATTCTTTATTATTGATTTTTAAGCTTTACGCTAGAAACAGATAATCTGGGCGATAAAGAGAACACAGAATACGTGGGTGGAATATTAGCAACCTTGGGAAATCTAAGAGAAAAAGACCTGAAAAAAATTAGTAGAAGGAGGAAAGGTAATTGCGTAACAGAACAGTTGCGTAATCACGTCTTTAGCATAGTATGAGACTTTTCATATAACAGAACAAAAGGCGTGAATGGTGTATTGTTATCTCTTTTATTTCTGTTATTCAGGTTTGTTTCCTTTGCCATTGTCATTCTCTTTCGGCCTCAATTTCTGTATGTCTGTCTGTCTGTCTGTCTGCCTGTATATCTTTTTCTTTCTCTCTCTATATATCTCTGGCGTTTAATTCTTCGATTCTCTCCACCGTGATATTTGAGACAATAGAAGAACTTGTCACACAAAGTTTTTTTTTAACTTCGTCAATACTGTTGACAAGCTAGAGGCTGCTTTCTAAGATTTCCCTCCCTTTGTTTCATGTGTTTCCCCCCACAATTCCCTCTCAAGCACTACCCTAGAGTCATTGCCCTTACTTCCTAGTAACTGCTGATTGGCCCGTCTATTTTGAGAACAACGGGAATTTCTTAATCTCAAAGCAAAATTGCCGTTTTTCACTAGACTCGAATGTTAAATAAACGACATCTTCATTATATTATGTTTATGTACTCGGTGATTTGGCCTTTTGATTTGTGGTAGAATAGCCCAACACAGTTGTTAGCGCATGCGTACATCTTCCTAAACACACCAACTGTTTTATTAAAAAAAATAGACCTTCATTGGTAGATCACTTTGTTTAACAATGTGCGCGATTATTTTGGATGAATTTTACACAATTGAAAAACAGTGTATGCGGAAGAGCATACTTGGTGTACTTTCATGTGTTTTATTTTGATGCGATGGAGTTTTCCGATTCCTCATTGCTGTTGTTATTCTCTGTTTGTGTTGAATGAAACAGGGTCCTAAATGTCGATTACTTGAAATTTGCCGTACGTGTTTCGACAAACTCGATTTTACCCGAACTCATTTCGGTTCGGTTCGGTTTGATTGTAAAGAGCCCATGCTAGAGAATACTTGTGTCTCAACCAGGCAAACTCTTGTTTAGAAGTCGGGACAATTGATAATTGTACAGAGAGTCTGGATTTTCCTCTGTCTTAATATGTTTAAGTAACAAAAGCTTTCATGTTCACCAAACTTTTTGAATATTTTCTAACATTTAGAAAGTAAGAAAATGTGCACTTCAAATTCCGAATCCAGCCTGATGATTACATGGAATATCCGACTTATTGAAGAGGTCACAAGACATATTTTCTTTTACTACAAACACTGTAGGCCTACCTTGTTGAGGTCTTTTGTTCTAGTATGTTCCTATCTCTATGTGTTCTACTAAATTGAAATCGCATCCTAACTTACAGGCTATTGGGCTGTTCCATGAACTTAGAAAAATCTTCAAGAGTAGTCCCTCTTGGGCTATGGTGAGTTTTTAGGCTTAGATTCAGCACTAGAGTTATTAAAAATAATTGCCTGGCCTACAGAAGAGTTGATTGGTGAGCGCAGCTCTTGACTTTTACACAAAGAAGAGGTCAGTCCTAAAACATTCGCCATAGACCGTACCTTTAATTTTTTTTTTCGTTTTTTTTTTTTTTTAAATCCTCCTTCCTTTCTAACGCATCATCGAGCACTTTTCTGTGAATTTTAGGCGCAAAACAAATACGTTATTATTATTATTATTATTATTATTATTATTATTATTATTATTATTATTAGTAGTAGTAGTAGTAGTAGTAGTAGTTGTAGTAGTAGTATTAGTATTATTATTATTATTAGTATTATTATTAGTATTATTATTAGTATTATTATTATTAGTATTATTATTATTATCATTATTATTATTATGATTATTATTATCATTATTATTAGTATTATTATTTTTATTATCATTATTATTATTATGATTATTATTATGATTATTATTATGATTATCATTATTATTATTATGATTATTATTATGATTATTATTATTAATATTTTATCATTATTATTACTAACGCTGGTACCCGTGTCTCCTCTAAGCCATCCTCTTTCCACTCTGTTTTACGTCTCCCCAGTTCCAAGGTGGTGCTTCTATAGGTTGTATTTTCCACTGGTCCCAATCCATGCATTCCTCTTTTTTTCTTCCTCTGTCTTAAACTATTTAAAAGTGGAAAAAAATTTTTATTACCGGATGGTGTCTTTAATTCATTTGTCTTTCTATCTGGTCACCTCGACTTGATTCTTCAATCGACGCTCTTACAGAACAGCTTTGTTCATATAATACTTTTTCCGATTATCTGCTACATTTTTAATTTAAAAAATCACATAAATGTATTTTCTATCTTGATGTCTTTACTCATATTCGCTCGTATTTTGGTTCCCTATGGCTAAACAGTTATATCTATATCTTCTAACTGGCAAACTTTATGAGAACAATATCAGTTTGAATAATATATCTATCTGCGGTTAAGAAGTTTCGAAAACTCTGTGTCGTGGGCCATAAAAAAAAAAAAACAACAGAATGAGGCTAGGGCGCGAGTAATTGATTTTCTTACAGCCTCACGTTCTTTTATCTTGATTAACGTGACACGTGACGTCATCTAATCACCTGGCCATTTTGTCATTCATAAACAGCTTGAAATCCTAAACTAGGTCACTGGGCATGCGTTGAGGGGTTTTACAAGACATGTGCTGGCCTTGATAAGAAAAAAAAAAAACAAAACTAAATAAGCAAAACAGTATGGAGCAGGAAAACAAAAGATGACACATCAAATTATTAATCTAGTAATTAGGCCTAAATGTAACGATCTGTCTTCCTATGTTACAGACTTTAAGCAGCCAACGCGTGAGCATGACGGGAACGTCTGTGGGTTTATTTATAGAAACTGGTTTCATTATTTTTATAGTTTCCTTGATCTGCTTTCCCGATTTTCACGTACGCGTAGTGAGACGCGGCGCGTGTGCTTAAGGTCTCTATTATCAGAGATTTTAAGTGGCCAACGAAGGAAAGAGAAATTGTTTCGAATAGAAATCTAGCGAGGGTTGACCAGTTATGTTGATACACACCATCACCCCCCCCCCACACACACACACACACGCCATTTTATCAACGCCCGTGCGTTTTTAAAGTGTGTGATTTTGAAAGCTAGATTATGTAAGAAAATAATTTTGTATTGCACGTTGTGTCTTGTGTTATAATATGACACAATAGTTTTAAATTTAGAAAGAAACATGGTCAAAACTGAAGAAGAACTTTGTGTCACACAAAATTAGTTTTAGTTTTTAACTATTGTTCAATGTTTCTTAGTTATTTAAACATTTTTAAAAGCGGCACAAAATTTTTAGTACAAAAGAGAGCGAAAACTTTTTTTTTCATTTCTTTGACTTACAGAGAAGGGTGGAAACGCTTGCCGTACCGTTAATCTTATTCCCTGTTCAATGGGATTTTAAGCTTGGCCAAATAATTAGTTGTACTCGCCTCCCAAGATATGGTGAAAAGAGAGAGAGATAGAGAGAGAGAGAGAGAGAGAGAGAGAGAGAAAGAGAGAGATGAAAAAAGACCTGAAGAGAAAGTGGGAGGAGATAAAAATAAGACAAGTTCAAGAGATAGAGAGACAGAGACACAAAATGGCTTTCCGTTGTGACCATTGCTCTGTGCCCTAGTTATGTCAACGCTTAAGGGATTCCTTCTCTTTATCTCTCTGTCTCCCCCCCCCCCTCCGTCTCACTCTCTATGTCTGTCTGTCCCGTTATCCCTCTCTGTCTCTCCATCTCCCCCTCCCATCTCTATGTATGCCTGTCTGTCTCCCACTCTCTCTATGTCTCATTACCGCTGTTTATTCTCTCTCTTTCTAATTCTGTCTTTTTGCCCTTTTTCCTTTGTCCGTCTGTCTGCCTCTCTCTGTTTCTCTCTCTCTCTCTCTCTCTCTCTCGCTCTCTCTTCTTTCATCTTCTAACCTTGTACTTTTTTTTCTCTTCTCTAAATTTTTCTCTTTCTCTATAACTTTCTTGCATTGCTTCTTCAGTTCATCTGTGAGTATATTTTTCTCTCTCTACTTCTTTCCGCTGTAACCCTCTGAGATTTTATCTGTACACCTCCTTCTCTCGATCTATCTGTGTCTTAACCTCTTTTTTTCCGGAGTTTGTCTTACACTTATCTCTACATAATTATACATTTTATTATCCCGGTCCTTTTTAGTTAATACTTATCTTTTTTAATTTTGCATTAACGTTTGTCTCTCTTGCTCTACCTTCATTTCGCTATTTTAGTGTGTTTGTATCTCTCTCCGTCATTTTTTATTTCTACACCTTCTTAACTCCTTTTCTCATTTACATCTTAGCGAAAAGGTCAGATGAATTAGAAAAAAAAATTAGATAAAGATGCACATTCATCATATCAAAGAAAAATGAAAAAAATTACGAATAAAATGATTAGAAAGACGTTTATCTCAATAGGATAGCAGTGTTATTAAGACAGATTGACTTAAAGTGCTAAAAAAAATACAACAGTAACTGTTATTCGACCATGATAGAAGGATTATTATTACGAAAAACACGTTTGAACATTAGATTGTCGTAGGAAATAAATGCAATATTACAGTACAAAGACAGAAAAGCTAGCTCTTCCCAGCACTGAGCACCGATATCATCTTACAAAGTATTCAAATCGATTTCTGCATTATTATTATTCTTTTAACGGAATCCTATCATCTTTCAGTTTTTTTAAGCTTGAAACGCGATACAAACCTTCAGGGCAAACGAACCAGTCACCTGCTTTCATCTTTGAAGAAAAGGGGTTCGGGATGAAAAAAAAGAAGCTTTAAGCAAGATTGAAATGTAATTTAAATTTTCTTTGTTTTGTAATCAAGGGAGCAAGGTTGAGAAATGTTCTATAAATGTCACACAAAGATTGTATGCATGTGTAACAACAAGCAATCTGCGATGTACTTAATAGTTAGCAATAACTCATGTCTTTTTTAACATTATATTTACAGTATAACTTGATCTTCCTTCTCGTCTCTTATTTCCTTTTTTATGACTCCTTCAATATACCTCTCTTTCTTTATTTCTCTCTCTCCCTCTCTCTCTCTCTATTCTTTCTCTCTCTTTCTTTTTTATCTATCCATAATTATATATTTGTGTCTCGATCTTCTCAGGAACCTAGAACTAAGGTGTGATTTTGAAACGTTTTTCTCGGTATTATGTCAGTCAGTGGGTATTAAATTATATAGAATGATTTTCTCTCATTACGCCGAGAAGCATCTCGACTTTGCCATGTCAATATGAGTGGGATCTGTTCATCTGTAACATAAAGACAGGCTGCAAATTGACAAAAAAAAACAAAAAACAAACTTCTGCAGTTGTAATAGGCAGAATAAATATCAGTAAAGTTATACTGTCATTATGTTCGGAAACAAAGTTGGAGCAGAAAGAAATGCACAAACAGTTATCCTTTTCATAAAATATTATTCAGTCTCTCAATGTATTTCTCACAATACGCCCAAGTCAGTCAAATATTAAACACAATTTTTTATATCAAATGTAGAATGTCTAGATATTTTGAACATTTCTTAAGCTCGCAAATCTTATTTGGTCTTAAAAATATTTCGAAGGATTTTTTTTTTTACAAAAAATCTCTGACCCTGAGCCATTTTGCCAGTACAATAAAGTGACTCGCTAATTTCGATTTTTTAGAAGTTTAATTTGTAGCAGCAAAGAAACACATCAAATCTTAAACATAGCCTGATACCAATGCGCAAACAAGGCGAACTTCAAACCTGTCATTAAAAAAAAAAAACAACTGATCAAGCTATGTCGCACTATTTCCGGTTTTAGAGTAACACGAGCCAACTAGTAACCCTTGGCTGTTTCAATTTTTCACGTCCCAGTCAACTTCAAGGTTATATCAGAGAAGGCGCTTGGGACAATTGAAAGCGTGCTGCCACACTGTGATGTAAGAAGCTCTTGCGTACACCACACCCAGTGACAAAATCCTGAGACCGGGTCGACCAGATTTAACACTAAATCCATAATGCCAGACACTAGGCGGATCAGCTGCTAATACCAATTCTAAAGACTTTGGTTTGACTCGGCCGTGGATCGAACTACACACCTCCCGATCTCTGAGGGCGTGTCTTAACGCTAGGCCACAGAGAACAATCACGGATAATAAAACTGGACTATAATAAAACCAAGAAACTTCGGAAAAAATTAGTTTAAGACGAAGTTGGGTCACCGTAACTTGTGTCAAATCAAAACGAAACTCAAAAAAAGAGAAAACCAAAAATGTTAATCTGATTTGAGTTGTAAGTTTTGAATTAGGAATTAGAAGAAATAGACCAAGAAAGAAAACAAGCGTTGAAAAAAAATTATAAATAAAGAAAAACTGCAGCGTATACATTACTTATATTTAATGAAAATAGTCATTACGATTGAGCTAAACAAAGATATTCTAAGAAACACGTGCAGTTCAGACATTGGTAGTAGTAGTAGTAGTAGTAGTAGTAGTAGTAGTAGTAGTAGTAGTAGTAGTAGTAGTAGTAGTAGTAGTGTGACTTAAAAGTCTCGAATTTCGCTCACATTACCCTAAGTGATATTGGAGACGGCCAGGCTAAGAAATTAAAGCTTGGAGGAAGCTGATAGAAAAGCCTGAATGAAGCAAAGAGAGAGACGCTTGAGAAAATAACAAGAGGCGGGGAGAAGACTTGGTCGAACGAGGCGATTGCTAAAAGATAAAGACAAAAATGAAACTTTGGGAGGATAGATGGATAGAGAGGCGGATACAAAGCAAGACAATTAAATGATAGTTAGTTGAGTAGTTGAATTGAAAGATAGATCAATTCATGTAATGTAATAACTACAGTTGAATTGGGAAAGACGCAACTTTCACATACAAGATTTCAATAGCTTCAAATTTGAAAAAAGGGGCGCTTTCAAACCTTAAAATTGAAATAAATGTACTATATTTTGTGGCATATAAAATATTTTGGACACAGAGAAAAAGAGGCTAGGACTATTTTAAATGGGATCCTCTCAAATAAAGTTCCGTGCCATACGACTTATGTGTAAAGTAATTGGTTGTAAATTGAGGTGGACGGACTGAGTTAAGTTTAGGTAGATTAATACAGTAAATGATCACTTAACATGTTGGTGAATACAGAAATATTTAATATATCACTTCAGATCAGCACATATTCAGATAGATGAAAGAATGATAGAAACGTAGATAAAAAAACATGGGGATACAAAAACGAAAAAAAAGAAAACTAAGAAAGCTATGACATTTAAATTATGATAGACAGAAAGTGCAACAGAAATGGCTGAACACAATTTAGAAATGTAAATCACCGGGATAAAGATGATCAATGAAAAAACAGTCAAAATTCATGAAAGGGATGGGAGCGAACGAGACACAAAATGAACTTTTACAGAAAAATAAAAAAAACAACAACTCTAGAAGATGTTTTAGCTGATAGTGAAAAAAAAAGTGGAGAAAAGCACAACTGTCCATCTCAAGATCCAGAACTTGGACAAGTGAGGTCGGAGGTCGGAGAAGAGGATGTAGCAGCGAAAGTCCTCTGTTCAATAATAGATGAGGGAGGTTTTCTGAGAGGTTGGGTTGTCCAACTGTTGGCCTGGCTAATCTGGAGTGGGGGGGGGAGGGGGTGGAAGATGGAAGATGCCGTTTGTAGCGGTAGAGGAAGACTCTAGACTATGTGGGAGGTAAGTAGAGCTTTCTTTAGGATAAGTGTTGAGAATAAGGGTGAATAATGAAACAAGCTATCACAAGTTGCGCAATTTATAAATAGAGGGTAAAGATGGTGTAGTAGTAGTAGTTGCTGTAGTATTAGTAGTTGTAGTAGTAGTTGTAGTATTAGTAGTAGTTGTAGGTGTAGTAGTAGTAGTTGTAGTAGTGGTAGTAGTAATAATACTAGTAGTAGTTGTAATAGTAGCAGTTTTAGTAGTAGTAGTAGTAGAAGTAGTTCTAGTAGTAGCAGTTGTAGTAAATTTGTAGCAGTAATAGTAGTAGTAGTAGTAGTAGTAGTAGTAGTAGTAGTAGTAGTAGTAGTAGTAGTAGTAGTAGTAGTAGTAGTAGTAGTAGTAGTAGTAGTAGTAGTAGTAGTAGTAGTAGTAGTAGTAGTAGAAGAAGTAGAAAAAGGAGCAGAAGCAGCACTAGCCGCTGTAGTAATAACATTAGTAGTTGTAGTAGTAGTTGTAGTAGTAACAGTTTTAGTAGTAGCAGTAGTATTTGTAGTTGCAGTAGTAGTAAATAGTAGCAGCAGCTGTAGCTGCTCTAGCACTAGCAGTAGTAATAGTAGAGGTAGTGGTAGTAATAGCAGCATCAGCATCAGTAGTAGAGTAATAGTAGTAAAAGTAGTAGTAGCAGCAGCAGCAGCAGTTGCAGTGATAGTTGCAGTAGTATTTCAATCAATGACGGAATGAAGTAAATGGCACATGCGTAAATCTTGTGTAGATAACCCGCCACACATTTTTTGTACGAATGAATGTGCCGACAGAGAATTGAATGACAATTTATGTAAAAATGTTAATTTTATTGACATTACTATCTTTTTGTCTTTTTTAGAATTATATAATTCCCTCTTTCTATCTTTTTTAAAATTATATAATTCCCTCTTTCTGTCTTTTTTAAAATTATATATTTCCCTCTTTCTGTCTTTTTGTCGATCTGCTTCTGTATGTCTACCTATCTCTCTTTTTCCCTTTCTCCGTCACTCCCTCTTTTCTCTCTCTCTCTCTCTCTCTCTCTCTCTCTCTCTCCCTCTCTCTCTTGCCCTCCCTTATTATCGCTTTGCTGCTGTTTTTCTCTTTTCCTTCCTTTTTCATTTTCTCTTTCTACTATCTTTCCTCCCTCACTCTATCTCCCTACGATCTTTCATTCTCTCATCTTTTCATAGCATGTATCCTTGTAAGTATCCCCCCCCCTCGTCCTCCACTTCTCTCAAATCTTACCTCATTTCTTCACGGCCACCTTTTTTGTATTTTCTCAATCATTGGACCTCTTTTATATACGGCTATCGACCCCTTCCTGCATTAACTCTCTCATTGTTTTCTGCTCTTTTTTCTTCTTCTTCATAACCTCCACAGTTAAACACTCGCTTAACAACTATACTTACTTAAGTAGCAACAATAACAACATAATTTACACTTAGTTCAAATCAACGATAATTACTCTAACATTCCTGTTTCCGAGGTCGTTAGTGCTGATGAACGGGTATTTCCGCAGAGCGACTTTTTGCGCGCGCCTTCCCGTTTGGCGACTTGCTTAGTCTGAGTGTTATAACGCTTGGTAGGAAAGGGGTTAATACTCTTATAGTTATAGCATTTAAATCTGGTATTCAATACTCACAAACTGTTCAAAATAAAGGCTTCAATTTGCGCTGTGGTCTTCTTAAAAAAAAACCAAAAAAAAACCCTGAAGTTAATGGGTGCGCTACACAACCAAAACCTTGAATACCATAATATCTCAAAGACTAAGGAATATTATCTCAAAAATTAATAATTAAGATCTTGTGTTACATTTTATGGGAATATGCGTGTAGAAGCGTGAAGAAAAAATAAAAAAGAAAATCTGCATTTGGAAAAACTGTGCGCACTAGAGAATCAGATTAGCCCTGTTTGCAAGCCAATGCACCGGCTCTGTGGCCTAGCGGTAAGACACTCGCTCAAAGATCGGGAGGTGCGGGTTCGATCCCTTGCCGAGTCAAACCAAGGACTTCACGATTGGTATTAGCAGCTGACCCGCCTAGTGTCTGGCATTATGGATTTAGTGCTAGATCTTGTCGGCCCGGTGTCAGGATAATGTGACTGGATGTGGTGTGTGCAAGCGCTCCTTACATCACAGTGTGGCAACACGCTTTCAATTGTCCCAAGCGCCGTCTCTGATATAACCTTGCAGTTGAAGAGAGACGTTTAAATAAAAAAAAACCAACAACAACATTGATTTAAAAAAATTTTAACAGACCCCAACATGAACATAATTACAATATTATGAGTGTACTTATAGATGACTGAGTCTAGGAAGGTTTACCTTGCAGCGCTGAATAGTGTTCTAACTATTATCTAGTGCAGAGATATTTTGGACTCAGTAAACAAGAAAAGAAACATAAATCTCACTCCGACTATTTATCTTGTGATCAAATCTTACGAACATAAGATCTAAAATAATGAAATCTCGATGCGTATTCAGTTTTGCGACAATGCTTTCTCGTGCGGCTGTGCGAGTATTCAATGATGTGAACACGAGGGTGAGTGTTTGAGGGAAAGTGGGGGGGGGAGAGGGGTGAGAGGAAAAAAAAACATTCTTAGATGTTGAACCAAACTAGCCGGTGCTAGAAACATAATAAGTTTGTGAAATAGAACATATCAATACGGAACTAAAGAAACATAATTGTAGTAGAAATTAGAAGAAGGTGATCTTCGTGCAAAGCGATAGATAAACACAGTAATCACTATTATATTGTGTTAGCAATCTGAACGATTTGGTGACGTGGAGGTTACTACGACGTAGTTTTTGTATAGATTCGAGGACAGCAAAACAAAATACAAAAGATGAGCTACGGTAATGGTTTCAAGAAAGAGAGAGGGAGAGAGAGAGAGAGAGAGAGAGAGAGAGAGAGAGAGAGAGAGAGAGAGAGAGAGACAGACAGACAGACAGACAGAGACAGACAGAGACAGAGAGACAGAGATTAAGAGATTAAGAGAGAGAATAAGAGACAAAGTAAGAGAGAGAGACAGAGAGAGAGAATAAGAGAAAAAGTAAGAGACAGAGAGAAAGAGAGAGAGATAGAGAGAGAGATTGAGATAGCAATGAAGGGTGCTAGTTCTAGGTCGTACTGTGATATATAGATACTATGAGAGATGAGTGAAAAAGAGGAGTGATGGGGCGAAGATAAGAGATCCGTGGCTGTAGAAAGAAATATTAATAATTGGGGGCAATAAGATGTAAGGAGAAAACTGAAAGACACTGGAGAATGAGAGAGAGAGAGAGAGAGAGTGATGGAAAGAACGGATGGGGAAAGAGAGGAGAAACTGGAGCTAGATGAAGCGCGTAAATGAGAGGGAGAGGGAGAGAGAAAGAGAGAGGTAGACAGACAGACATAGACAGAGAGAGAGAGAGATGGGGGTAGACAGACA
>BMAT01003698.1:15974-27776 GCA_019649035.1 Elysia marginata | reverse complement strand
TATGATATAGGATGCAGATAAGTGTTTCAACACCTATAACCTCTGCACATTAAATCTTACACAACATCAATGATTCAAAAATTAAATCCTGAAAAGGCATGAATCTTAACTTTGAGGTTTTATTTGTTATTTATACGTCTCGCATTGTGCCATATTTATTTTATTGCCTTTAAACCAAAGTAATTAAAGGTAAATACTTTGAAAATTCTGAATTCTTGCAAAAACTAGAAAACTTGCGAAAATGGAGGGCAGATTGAAAAGACAGACTGACAACCACACAGGAAGAGTCAAAGACTTGTGAAGAATGAGGAGCTATAAAAACCCTTGTTTGTTTGGTCTCAACAAGCTAGGGGCATGTCTTTCCTTGTTTCTGGCTCGATTCTGCGCTCAAAGGCTGAGGTGATTACTAAGACACTGGGAGATGATTCTAATGCTTACTGCGGATGGATCTATTGCTTCATTAAAAATGAGCCATTGACTGCTAGTCTGCACTTCTAGTTCTAATACTGCGCTAGGCGGTTGATATGAACAACTTTATGGGATTTTTGTCTCTTTTTGTCTTGAACTTTCTTCTTTTTGGGCTCAATCATACTCATAGCTGTGACACTTCCCGCAGCACTAAACCCATCACTTTGGCAACTAAAGCCAAGCCTAGGCTAGCCCTAACTTGGTTACAGCTAGAGCCGCTGTATCAAAATGGCAGCGCCTTTGCCTGTTGTTTCAACTCTCGCCCATTGACAGCGCTATCTAGTTCACTTCGTTCCTATAGTCTGGGTAAAACAGAAAAAAAATCTAATTTTTTTTTGCTCGGTTTGCTTTCAAAATAGATGCATGTATATCCTTGTAGTGTTCTTCTACACATTACCTGAATAAATACAAGTTGCAAGTATCAGGAGATGATGAAAAAGTTTATAAACATTCATGGTGAAGCTGCACACAGCCGAACCTAGTGGAAAAAACAGAAAAAAAATGCTGAAGTTTTCATCATCAATTTTCTTTTCTGGCTATTAGAAAGATGTGCTGATACATGACTGATTAATTACAAGAAAGTTCCTCTCAAATTTTCTCAGAGGGTGGGTCTAATATTTTAAATTACAAACCTTAGTTTAAACCTTTGTACTGGTGTGGTTGTTAGGTGAATACAGGTCAACTGGCATGCCATAGTAGACAGGATAAATAATATTAATATATTGAATTTATATACCGCATATCCATAACAATTCAGTTTGCTCTATGCAGTTCACAAATGCTGATATAAATATACAATGATATTCATGACAACATAAGCGCATTGCAGTTTATCTAACGTGACAAATCAAAAGGAGTTATAGGTTTAAAATAAATACCTAAGAAAAAGAAAGTGTTTTCAATGTTTCTTAAACCGTTCTATTGATTTAACTTCCCTGATGGTTAAAAGGAGTGAGTTCCAAATGTTCAGTTGGTCCAAAGCAGAAAAACTAGCATTGACCATAAAACTTCTGATGGCTAACACTCAACCAATCACAGAGACTTTTACAAACCGGCTTGATTTTAGCTTAAGGAATGTTCATTCATGCCTTTTGAGAATGGTCAGGTTTGTTCACTTTCAATTTGAAAGGAATATCAGCATGAAGTGATCATTGCAAACACAAAGTCCTTCAGTGAAAAAAAGATGTGGATCAGACGAAGTATACAATTTTGATCAAATGAAGTAGATTTTTATAAAGTTTATCCTGACAGCAAACTAAAAGCAATATCTAGACTTTAGATGCAAGTTTAGAGCCTGGACCTAGCTCTAGGTCTAGGCCCCTAGATCTATATTCAGCCATTTAAATCTAGATCTAAGCACAATTGGTAAAAGAACTTTGAGCCTGTAGATACTTTTTACAATAATGGGAGAGTTTAAAAAAAAATTAAGTATTTGGAGGTATTATGCACAATGTTAAATTTTTTCCCGAATTTCCCTTGAGAACCCAGGGACAAGAGAACAGTAGGGTTAGGGGTCCAGGGTTCAAAGGGTTAAACCCTTACCTTAAGTTTTGCCAAGTCAGTAACTGGAATAAAAACTACGAAAAATAAGATTAATAATTTCCAACTTTCTTACCACCAAGTCTTTAACTATGTGCAAAGAATGCAAGGAAAAATTATCTTGACCTTTTTTCATTACTAACTTCTCACCTGTGTTAGTTTACAGGCACAGATCTACAACAGGGCTTGAATTAAGTGTTCAGGAGGGCAGACAAAAATTGCTTCTGTGACACTTGAAAAGCAAAGCGCACCAAGGTAATTTGCTAGAGCATGAAGGCAAAAAAAAGTTATAGGCGACAATTTTTGTTGATTAAAAATAGTAAAAATAGCAATACTTTAGTGCATCACAACATTTATACAAACAACAACATAATTTATTCCTTGTTCTCTACAAAAGTAAAGAAAGGGCCTTTGTTTATTGAGGAAAAAGTGTGGAAAATGCCACACTCTGTATCTCATGGCAAAGCCATTCCATTGCAGTTGTCTTATTATTGTTCGCATGTGGGTGATAAAAAGAGACAAGACAGGGAAAGAGAAGACGACTGTTAGTCGTGTAAGGTTGAGACTGAAAACAACTTAAATCAGTTAGATGAGTTTTAGTTTCAGTAATCTAGGATGCTGAGATTTTTCGCCTGTGGGTCTAGCCGAAAAGCAATCAGTAGATGTCTGAGCTGGCGAAAAGGGCACAACAGGAGGCGCAAGGCCGAACCCTACCTTCCTCAATAAGGGCACCGCAAATATTGTCTTTAATTTTGAGGGCTTTATCCAATTTATTTCAAGTCCTGCTACAACTACAAACTCCACACGAACGTAACGAAGTTAGACATTGTTATACTTTAGCTCCTTAGTCATGCTATGTACAATGTAGACCTAGATTAGGACTACGCTTGTTTTCTTAATGGAATGTGTTAAGTATTCGTAGTTATAAGTAACTTACGGAGTTCATAACTCGTTAAAATCTAGAATGATCGCCTATTGTAAGTTTTGTAGATCTGGGCTTCTGGATTTATCTAGATTCTCACCTTCCGGTTAATTTACATAATGTTTGATGTCGGGCGACCTATTTTTATTTTGGCTCGCGATTGGGTGTCGCTGCCGTATTAGGCCACGCCTTTCTCACCTTTCTTGTAAAGGGTCGAAATTTCTGGCAATTACTGGAATTTGTGTACTGTTTCTAGATGTGTGTTTTGCTTATAAATAGAGCGCGCGTGGTTGATAGAAAAGGAAGAGAGAGACTCAGAGAGACCGAGAAGACTAAGAGGACTGAGAAGACTAAGAGGACTGAGAGGATAGAATACTGGACGAAGAGAAAGTGAGCAGTTTTCTGCAAAAGTTAGATCTACAATTTGTTTATGCTGGACATTGGCAGTTCCACTGTTATTATTTTCGACTGCTGCTGGATGTGAATACTGTTTCGTGTTGATTTCTTCTTTTTGAGTTGAATAAACTTATTTTCTACATTCTTCACATGACTTTTAACGTTTTCAAGATTTTAAAAGAACTCACAAGTCTCGCATCAGGAGTTTTATTCGTTTACTCGATTATTATTTCTGGTGTTTGTGACATATTGTCGACCTCGACGAGAATTTGGACAGTGATATCGTGTGATAGATCTAGATTGGAAAAAATCCAAGAAGATGTCAACAAGGGAGGAAATCGTTCAGCAAGCGGATTTGTTAGGATATCGAGGTGAGAAGAGGGAGGAGTACTTGAAACAGGAGTTTAAAGTTTTGGCAGAACGCGCTGCGAAGAAAGAAGAGGCAGAACTTGCTGCGAAGATAGAACTAGAGAAAATGAGACTAGAAACAGACATGAAAATGTTACAGGCGAAAATTCAGGCTGGAATAGTAAAGGAAGAAACTGTCGGTAACGCTTCAAGATTTAATGACGCAAGTGCCAAGCATCCAAAACTCCCTCATTTCCAGGACGGAAAAGACGATCTTGATATTTGGCTAACGAGATTTGAGAGGTTTGCTGAAAGTAACAGCTGGTCGAGGGACACATGGTCATCGTCGTAGTGTGCACTGTTGACCGGGCGTGCTTTAGATTGCTACGGGCGGCTATCGTCGGAACAGGCCCAGGACTATGACAAAGTGAAACGAGCGCTGATGAAGAGGTATGACTTATCGGAAGATGGCTGTCGTCGCAAGTTTCGGTCCTGCAAGCCTGCGGAAGGTGAGAGTCCTGACATGTTCATTGTGCGAATCGTGACAGACTTAGATCGGTGGATAGAGTTGTCTAGGACAGAGAAGTCTTATGAAAAGTTGAAAGACTTGATAGTGCGAGAACAGTTTATGGATGCCTGTCCAGAGGATCTAGCTATAAGTTTGCAGGAGAAAGACCTGCCTACACTTGAAAGAATAGCAAAGGAGGCAGACTTGTTCCTTCAGGCCAGACACAGAGAATTGTGTGATCAACCTCGTAGGGTGTTTCAAAATAACGCTCGGCCCAAGGTGGAGCCTGTACGGCTGATTGAACCTGAAAAGAAGCTCAACAGTGGCTTTCATTTTTTTTTGTCAAATGTACTGGTCCGCTGGGCCATTTGTGGCGCGCTCTTGTGGCGACACAGTCGCGCTGAGTGGCGAAGCCAAAATTCACGAAAGGGATTAATAAAATAAACTAATAATTATTTTTCTTCTGTTTTCTGTTATTTTTTCTCTTTAACTGATACATACATTAGAGTTAAAAAATGTAATGTGTTCTTGCTAAAATAGTGCTAGTTTTTTTCAATCCAAATCCGTTTTTTTTTTATTTCGCACAAGTTGGATCCTCATGTTACAGTTAGTATAAGAAATGTTTGCTTTAATTTCAGGTCATATAATTTGATTTTCTACTCTACGAGCAAAGACTATGGGTGTTTAAAGTAAATACTAAACGATTAGTAAATTGCTTCTTTCCCCAAGCCGTTAAACATTTTAATGGAAATAGAATCAAGAGATTGGTCTGATTGACTAAATTAAGGACACATTAGGATGGAGTGTATCATAGGGCTGGAAGAGTTAAGAGGAGTCCATGTATTTCTTGATTGCTATGACAACAGAGAGAAAATATACACAGAGAGAGGGAGAGTGAGAGGAACTCGTGTGTGGGCGCTGCGAAAGAGATAACATTTTTTCTTAAATACAAGAACTGATAACCTATAATAGCGCATTTTGCTATAATAATTACAATGTTAAAAAAACCTTCAGCCTGACTGAGCATGGCTTATTTTCAATACATATACTTATATAATCTTGTATTGACTGAAATAACTTCAATTGAAGCTAAAGCAAGATAGAATAATTTCTAAAAGTAAATATTGTGCAATTTATATTGAAATAATTCATTTTTTACTGCTGGTTTCATTTTCGAACATTTAATTGAAATTATCAGACGCAAAAAATCAAATACGAAATTGTTTTCGAGTTTAAAAAAACTTAACGTCAACTTGACAAAGTATAAATAAGAGACTTAGTGTCGATATTTTCTTACCTGTGAGCGAATAATGACCGACCCAGCAACAGAAAGCACCGAGTTTACCCAGACTGAAATGCAGAGATAAGCCTCGCCTCTCAATATTTCCTGGCAGTAAAAAAATCTTTGGTCTATATAAACTGCTTCTATCATGCGTTCAGTCTGCAGGCAAACATACAGACGAGTTCAATTGATATTCAAATAGATCAACTAGCTCAAATACTTTTAACTTTCTTGTTGTTTCTGTTTTGTTTTTAATCTTGCATGACTGACTGCCTCTGAATAGAACCTCAGATGAAGGTGACATAGGCATAAAGCTAATCTCTGTCTCTTTTCAGGAATTCGCTGAGACAAAGTGCATTTTGAAAAACAATAATTATGTTTGCTTTTCGCTCAATTGAAAGCCTCGCAAGCTTCTCTAGGTTTCTGCAGAGACAGTTCCAAGTTTTTTTTATAATAAGATATAGAAATTACTGTTTGTCTATACTACAGATGTAGTGGGAAAGAAATGAAGAGAATTTGACAAGCTTCACTCTGTCTATTGGAACAAGAAGCGAAATGTTAGGGACGGTTAAAAGACAGGGACTGGAATTTCAAGTGCATATTGGGAAATAGAATGGTTTTAAAACATTAAAAAACCTTAACCATTTGAAACTTTTAAACAAATGTTTTGTAAAACTTTTAGTTGGTTTTGCTACAGAAAGGATGGTACGTTTTGCAATTAAGATAATTTGTGCTCTAGAAATTTAAAATTATCTACTTACAGTCATCCCTTTATTTAGACTACAAATTCTCAAGGTTGTTTAGTTTTCTTTTGGGTATGTTTATTATTTTATTCATTTGATTAGTTCTCGTTTGTGTAGTGTCATCAGAGATAATTTTAGTAGAGATGTCTCACTCGAGGGGTAAAGTGAGGGAACGATGAGAGTACCGTCCCTTGGGTATCCCTGGTAAAATGCTTGAGTGTTTACAAACATGGAAGTTGCGGGAAGAGGTGAAGTCCATAGGTCCCGTTCAAGATTTAGAAATGGTGGGGAATTTTGCAGTGCTATTATAAATGCAAAAATGCAAGGAACAAAACAGAATGTAAAGGCATTTCCTTTTACATGTTTTCCAAGGACGTAGAACGGTAAGTTTTATAAAAATAAAGTTATTTTCCGGTAGGCCTATAGATCTAAACTCAAGCCATTGTGCGTTGTCACAGCTTTTGATGAGACAACATAAATCTTGATCTAAACTAGAATCTCTAGATTATTTTAGATTTAGATAGATCCAGTTTTTAATCTAGATACCATATTTAGATAATTATAATCTACAAGTTTTGGAAAGAATTTCCAGTGAGTGGTGCCACTCTAACAAAGCCTTAGAGTGTTTGAGGCTATCTAGAATCTAGGTCTAGTGCAATGGTAACTGCCTATATTTAACCAAAAAAAATTAAGTCATGTGGTTTTATGGTTTTAATTATAACAAACATTAGCATCTAGATTTTATAGATCTAGATTGTTTCCTTATTATTTGTTATCTTCCAAAGAATAATTCAAATTTCAAAATACTTTTAATTGAAATACGTTCTAGAAAATCTTCAAGCTGATTGGCATAATTGTATTATTGTATGACCTCTCATTGTTTGATTGACTTTATAAATTTATGCAAAATATAATAAACCCTTTGGTGCACTTTTAAGTGCATTTGTGTTGCTATAATTATTGGTTTTATTAGTCTTTTACAGTTTTAGTGCACTTGTGTTGTTCTAATTTGTTTTTTTGTAGAAGCTTCGTTCATAGTTTATAAAACTTGGGTTGTTTTTTTTCCCTGTGCCTTTTGATTGTGTAAAATGACCCGGTTGTTTATGAGATTTGAAAAAAGTCATCATAAATTGAAAGTAGGAGATACAACAGCTTGTTTCAAAGAAGTCCTAAGAAAGCTTATATTAGTTTTGTTGTTATCATTGCTATTCCCTCCGCTCCACTGAGTCGCGAGGAGGTACATCCCCTGTCCCAGTCCCTGTTGGACTGACCAAGCGTCACCATTTGCCGAAATGTTTGCGTCGTATCTCGTGCTATGGTGACTATTTTAGAATTAGTAACCTATTCCTACTCTAATTGAGAAAGAGGTTGGTGGATATGAGAAACAAGTGGAAAGACAATATCACAAGGGTTAAATGACAGAATAAATGTCTTAGTTTTGGAAGAAACTGATACAGAAGAGCAGACAATATTATGATGGGCATGAGAGAGTTACTTCAGTTGATACTGAGGGTGTGACAAGCAGTTATTGTTAGCTTTTCTTTAGCTGCACGCACCGGTTTTTTCACACCAGATCGGTCCGTTGTCTCCTGCAAGGCAGGGCACCGAGTGAGGAGCTCGAACAGCTGAGGTTGCAACATTTTGTTTCATTGGCTAATAATAGCGACGTTAACTCTGAAGTTTCAGAAGCCAACTGCAGATGTCTTAATTAAGTTAATATGGCATGCATCCTTTTAATTTCATATTGCATCAACAGTCTTCAGGAATGCAATTGCGAATAGACTTAGAGAGCCAAAGTGTAAATAATTCGAAAGGAGATCTTGGGAAAAGTTACAGCTGGTTTGAATATTGATCTCAAGAAATGAACAGAATTTCTTAAGAAAACTTCAGGAGGAATATTAGTTATTGTTAGTTCCTATCTAACTAGATCGACGATCTTTTGAGGCCGAACGGGTCTTTATCTTAAGCTAGCCTATCTGTTAACAAAAAAAGAAAAAAAAGAAAAAACTTAATAAACAAAGTGCGATATGTATAAGGCTCTGTAAACGGACAAAGCCCTCATTATTGTGGTTCTAGGTTTAATCTCCTTAATCTAGCTTCTTTTTCAAACAAATACACCATATTTTGCTTTTTTCCAAATTTATTTATTAGAGATTGTGAGCTTTCCAATTAAAACAGCCAAATTAATCGTTTTTATTTCGTGGTTTCTCAAGCCATCATGACTTGTTATTCCTAAAATTGCTAGTTTTTCGCAGATTTGAAATCTTTTTCCGATAAAGACTGATATTTTTGAATCTATGTGAGTCCATAGGTTCCGTACAGTTTTGCATGACTGTGTAGAAAAAATGTTCGGTAAAGTCAACTTCTTTGCATTCATTGCACCTATTGAACTCTGCCTGGCCCATTTTATGGAGCAAAATGTTAGTGGGCCAAATATTGTGTATAATTTTCCACTGTTGCACTCTAAGCCGCACTTCATTGGTGCAATTAGCAGCAATTTCCCAGAACCCTTCATTTAGGTCAACCTGGTATTTTTTCTGCCACAAATTGTGTATTGTAGGTGTCTCTTTTTTCAACGTCAGAGAGTAGATAAGCTTCCTACTTAATTTCTCTATATCTTTTCCCATGAAGGAAATACAGGCGTTCTTTTGTGCCTGATTTGTGTTTGAAGCTTCCTCCTGATTTATCCTCAAACTAGCACAAAAAGGGAAGGAGAGCATTGTAAATGACATTGTGATCTAGAGTAGCCCTTGCGTAGTTGCCAAAAAGTATTTTGTATTCATCAAATGTAATGACCCCGCCTTGATTCACAACTTGATTTGTTAAAGATATTCCCCTTTTCATACACTCCTCTAAAAAGATTGGAATATTATTATATCTAATATTAGTATCGTTGAAGATAGGTTGAAGTTCTTTTGGCCTTTGCAGGTTATCTTCGTATGAAAACCTCAGCCACATATGAAGTGCTTGCCTCCAGTAATTTCTTTTAATACGTTTGTACTGAGTAAACTGGTCTGCTTTAATGGGGCTTTTAAAAACACTTAGACCCCCAACTTGTTGAAAGAAATAGACAGGCAAAGCCTTCCAGTGTTCCTGTCTTTCCGATAGCAGTTGTTTCACCCAATTTAAAGAAAACGAGGTGACTAGGTTTTCCAGATCCACCATATTCAGTCCACCCATAGAAAAAGGATTGCACAATGTTTGGCGCTTCACTTTCTCAACTGCTTTTATGTTATTGTATTTCTTTTTCCAAAGAAATTTAAAGAAAATTGTTTTAATAGTTTTAATAACATCGGGTGGCATAATAAAACTCTGTATGAGATGTACAAAGTTGCTTATTCCAAAAGATTTTAGGAGTTGAATTTTGCCAGCTGTAGACTAATTTCGTTTGCTCCATCCTTCTACTATGTTTTGTATACGAATAAGCCAGTTTTCTTTTATATCACTAGGACCACAGTGAGAACTTAAGTATACTCCTAATAATTTCAATGTGTCTACTTTTTCAATTCCCTTATAAGTTTTCTCAAATTCAAAATGATCAGAAAAAGGCATGATCAAAGATTTTTTTATATTAAGGTTAAGGCCCGATATCTTTGAAAAATGTTTTAAGATATCGAGAATTGCATTAACGTCATTTTTACTACTTACAAAGAAAGAAGTGTCATCCGCATACTGCAACAATTTTATTTTGTTGCCGTCAGGTAATTTGATTCCTTCGACTGATTCAGATTGTTTAATTTTCAGTGCAAGAATGTCTACCGCCATGACAAAAAGTAATGGGGAGATAGGACACCCTTGTCTTACCCCCCTTTCCATTTTAAAATCCTCAGTTGTGAAACCCGCGTTTCCCAAGCAGTATATTCTTTGCGACAGTAAGACCTCAAGCCATCTAAAAAAATTACCTCCGAAACAAAATGATTCAAATGTTTTTATAATAAAAGGCGTGGAGACCGTATCAAAGGCTTCCTCAAAATAAATGCACAACAAATATCCTGGACTTTTTATCTCTTTAATAAATTCCGATATATCGTCTACTTGCCTTAAGATGTGAGCTATATTTCTGCCTTTTATGAACCCAAACTGAGAATATCCGATAACAGATTTCAGCACTGATTGCAACCGTGTTGCCCAAAGCTTTGCTAGAATTTTGTAGTCTACATTTGTAAGTGCAATAGGTCTCCAATTTTTTAGATTTAACCTATCAAGTTCTTTTCCTTTATGGAGTAAGGTTAACATACCCAGTCTTTGAGAAGGTGACAACGTGCCCTTGTCATAACTATATAAATAGCAATCTAAAAGGGGATCTTTTAGATCATCCCAGAATATTTTATAGAACTCTGTCGGGATGCCGTCCTCTCCTGGGGCAGACCCATTTTTTGTACTTTTTGAGGCTTTTAGAATTTCTTCCTCTGTGAAGTCTTCTTCCATTCTCTGTATATTTGTTTCATCTAATTTTGGTATTGTTAGACCTTCAATAAACTTATAGAAGCTGTTGTTATCCTCAATTTCTCCTTGAGAATACAGAGATTTAAAGTAATTTGAAATAACTTGCATAGTATCATTATTATCTTTCGTTTTACCCTATGTGCATCATATAAGTATTGAATAATGTTACGCTTAGCTTTACTTTTTTCTAATGACAAAAAAAATTTTGAGCTTTTTTCACCCTCTTCTATCCATTTAAAACCCGCTCTTATTTGAGCCCCTTTGATTTTGTAATGCTGAAGTATTTCTAATTTTGACCTGAGTTTGTTTGTTTGCTCTTGTAAATGTTTATTGAGGGGATTTTTCATTAGGTCATCCCCGGCGTTATTTAGCTGTATTATAAGATCTTTAGTCAAAGTCTTTTTTCTCATAGCTTTCACTTTGCTATAATTTTGACTTGTTCCGGTGATGTCTTTCTTGATCATTTCCCATTTTAGATGAGGATCGAGATCCTTGTGCTTTGCTATACAAAGAGGAATGGTGTTTTTTATTATTTCTACATACACTGGGTCATCAAACAAGGATACATTTATTTTGTAGGAAGATGGCCCTTTTTGAAATTCTTTAAAAAGAAAAGTACATGAAACAGCTCTGTGGTCGCTATAGCCGATTGACTTTATTTCAGAGCCAACCAAAACAGGTGATAAAATTTCACCGACAAAAATATAGTCTAGGCGCCGAGCTGAGTGAGGATTAGTTTTGCGCCATGAGAATGTTTTTTCGTTTGGATGTAGGTATCTCCAGGCGTCGATAAACATCAATTGTGAAATGGTTTCATTAAAACCCTCTACCACAGATTATTTATGGGGCTCACCTAATATTATGTCTTTACTATTACATTTTACAATATTAAAGTCTCCTAAGCAGATAGTATTTTCCATGTTCAAGTGAGTTGAAGATAACTCATGCATAGTGTCTAAGAGTGATTGGAGAAAAGGAATTTTATCCCTTTCTATACAAGGGCCGTAAATGTTGATAAAATATAAATCTTCGTCAAAAACATTTATTCTCGAGATTAACATTCTCTCACTCTTCAATACAAGCTCTATGTTTTTAGCGCCATAATTTTTGTCAAATAAAGTCAGAAGACCTTTGCTTCTACCGGATGTAC
>BMAT01003693.1:295454-306211 GCA_019649035.1 Elysia marginata | reverse complement strand
TATTTTCATAAGGTAGTGACAAAATGTTTGGATGTCGTGGATATACCATTACCACAGAGTGCATCAAGACGGCTATACGATTCCAATTGACCAGTTGCATGCCTCTTACCAAGAAAAAAAGGGGCTTGCACTTTCTTAATTTGTCCTTGTACCAGTTGCATGTGGGCCCTGGTGAAGGAAGGTGAAATCTAGGTTTGATGGAGAGATACATTCGATGGATCCCTTCTTGTACTCTTCCGCAGGTTGTAGATAACTTTATAGTTTATCAGTGCGACCAAGCTCTTCAAATCTGGTTTTTTCTGCTCCTTTGAATGAGTTAATCTAGATATTAGATCTTCAACTTCAGCACTATGATCCGATGAATAAATTTTTTCCCTGTTGTCAAATTATGTAATCATGCCAAAATGATTTTCTCATTCACAGAGATACCAGAGAACCTGGAAGAAAAATCAAAATAATGGAACATCTTGTGAGCATGTTTGGGCCTGATGAAGATGAGAGCACTAGTGCTAGTAATACGGAGCATCCACAATCTAGTGAATGTGTCAAATGTAGCCAAACTGCAAAAAACATGGTTGCAGAAATGCCATCAGCACTACCACCAGAGGTTTGGCAGAAATGCTGTTTGTTTATGTTTAGTGTAAATTTTTTGCCTACCATTGATGAACATTTTATTGGAGAGACTTTGTGCATCAATTCTCGAAAATTTATGAATATTTATTTAATGAAAACAAATAAGGATCACAAGTAAAATTGAAGTGTTTGTGTGTATAATTTTATTTGTAGTTTTACATATTTAACACACCAACTTTAATTTTGTATTTAATAAGGATGAAAACAAAATAACTTGTGAAGACTTCCCTGTGATAACTTTCTCAGACCCAGTGGGAACTCCTGTGCGCCAATGAGCACAATAGCAGTGAGCAGGCTAAGGACAATTTAACTGCAACTCAAACAAATCGAATTGTTTAGGACGAAGGGGGTGGGGAATTAGATCAGGCATTATCCCTTCTAAAAAAAAACCAACAGACCAAACAGACTTACCGTTACTAGGTAATAATTGAAAAGTACTTTTCTAAAAATAAATCTGCAAAGAACATTCCGAAAGGACACAAAAAAATGTCAGAAATGTATATCAAATCTGCAACCATGAAGCCATGGTGAACAAATGTCTTTGAAATACTGCTTGGTTTTGGGGATAAGATACTGTCAGAACCACTTTTCCAGCAAGCCCTTATGTGTGCTTAAAAAATCATTTGGTACTATGAGATGTTTGATATTAAAGTGTCATGACTAACAGCCCTTCAAAAAACTTCTTTTCTTCTCTCAAATGAAAGCAACTTTTTTTAACTGAAATTTTGGTGTTGCTATAGTTAACACTCATACCATTGTTTTCCTAAGCTCATAATTTTCTAACCTCTCAGATTGTGAGAATTAGACTTATTGCATAAGATTTAATTTTGTAATTTACTTTGAATCCTTTTTTTTTTCATTCTTAATGGATATTTTCATAGTTGAACTATATCTTACTCTTTGTTTTCTGTGTATCTTCAATTGCAGGAAGAGGAGGGAAATGTTGAATACAAGGTAATTTTTCTTGTTTGCACTCAATCAGATTCAAGAACTGCTTAACCTAGAAGTGTCCATATTAATTTTTGCGTCATAATTTCCATTAGCATTAGTGCTAAAAAAAAAAAATTCCCGTTTATTGGCCGATCTAATCGTCCGGCCGACACTTCGTGGGTTAAGGGCCAGTGCTACAGCCAGGGACATTTTTATCCTTTCTTAATAAGATTTTACTTCAAAATAATATTTGGAGGACAAAAATCAAAGAAAAATGTTTATATTGTCAGTTCCAATGTTTGGTTGCCATGGAAACCAATTGTTGTAGCTGCCATAAATAGTAAATTTAAGGCCCTTACAAGTCAAAATCTAAACAATGGATTTGCATTCTGTTAAAAGCAGTTGTTTATTACATTCAATTCAAACATTTTGTCAAAAATATTTGTTCTTAGCTTAAGATTTTTTATTTAAAAAAAAAAATATTCACAAAACAAAAACAAACAAAAAATTGAAAAAGCTTCTGACAAAATTGAGAAACGTACATTGGCAAGTCATATGCAAAGTTTGAAGTGAATCGCTCTACAGATTTTTGTAAAGTAAACACATTTTGAGAAAAAACGCAAAAGAAAGTCAAATAGAAGGGAAAAAAGGAACCCTGGGGTTTTATGCAATGCAGCTGTGTATGTATACCTTCACCATGTCTCATGTGTGCTTGCAGTTCAGCAAGTAACATTCTTTCACCTTGCCAGTCGCCACCTGCAGTATACTTGCTGTCAGTATCACAAAGTTTAGATGTAAAACGAGGACTAAAGCTATTTTTAAAGGCTAAAAATAACAAGAAACAGACTCTAGAAAAATATTCCTATGAATTTGAATGACCTTCACTCTGTTTAGCGTTTCTGTTGACATTGTTAACAGTCTGTACATTTGGAAAGTGGACTGCTCCCAAAGTACACTGCAGGCTAGGGTTTATAATACTAGGGCAATAGCTTATACTATGTGCTGAAGCCATTGTTTTTCCTATTGAAATAACATATTCTTTAAGCGTTTTGGCACAGTCTTTTTGTCAAAATTATAAAAAAATGCTTATAGGTGTCTTAGGAATAAAAAACCGGTGCTATTGGGTTCACAAAAGAATTAAGTTTCATAATTTCAACAAATCTGAACATCGACCATGGGATCCCTATACCCCTATTTAGAGTGATGCCGCACTTGCCCTTAAACATGATAATTTCCTAATTATGATAAATTCAAAGTTGTAGAAAAATATATATATTTTTATAATTAAGATATCCATATGTAAATACAAGCATATCGTCTACCCAGCTTAGAATTTAATAAGACAATATCCTAGTTTTTACTTTTTGTAAGTGAACTTGAAATATGTCGTCTTACTTTCAAACTATTTAATCTGTAAGAAAGGGTTCCCTTTAAATCAGAACATTGGTTACCAGTGAGAGATGAGATTGGTTACAAAGTTTAAAAAATTTAAATGTCATAACTGGTGTGTCTCAATCAGTCTATAGCATCTTAGCAACTTAGGTTAACAAATCACATAACTGATTATTACAGCATCTTATTGAAAATTTTATTGTGACCAATTCTTCCGCATGGAGACCTAGAGAGACATCTGCTGTCCCAAATGTTTTAAAGCATTTCTGAAAAGTGGTATACATTTGTAAAAACACTTTTGAATTTTAAAGCGGAACAAGTGAACTAAGAAGATTGGAATATATATGCCCCTTGTAAGTACATGTAAAAACTGACATCCTTTAAGTTAACAATTTGAACTTGGTTTCCAGGTTGAGACTTGAGAACGTTTTGCAAGAGGTGAAAATCAATTTGATTAAAGTACATGTATAGTAGTATTTACAGTCTGTACATGTAGTTGTAACACAGTGCAATCTGTATAGCTACATTAGATTTATAATGTCAACGAGTGCAGTGTTATTGTGAATACTGTGACCACGAGATCTAGGAAGGAACTCGGAGAAATGATGAAGGCCAGCAGTGAACTGCCCCTCTGTCCAGCACATGAAAGAGCCCTTTATAAAAGTGTATTTAACTATTATATTTGTTGACCTTTATTGAATGCCAGTAATACGAAGTTGTCTCTCCTAAACAGTTAAAACTGGTAAACCCTTCGGAGTTCCGCATTGAGCATCTTGTTACACAGATGAAATGGCGGTTAGAAGAGGGGCATGGAGAGGCAATTTACGAAATAGGAGTGGAAGACAGCGGTTTTCTAGCAGGTCTTACTGATGATGACTTAGAGGCATCACTCTCCACCCTTCACAGAATGGCAGAAAGGTTAGCTAAGTGGATTTTTACTATGTAGTTGTGCTGCTGGTTTCAATCTTTTTGTCTTCAGCAATTTTTAAAAAAAATTGATTTGAAATTTAGATCAGTAATTAGCAGAGGATTCAAATTATAGATACTCTTAAATGTAATAATGCAGTTTTTATTTTTTAAATGTTGCCCCATTAAACCAATTTACCAATTATTTTTATGAACAAAGGACCAGAATAAAAAAACAGTTAGAGCTAAAAAAATTGGGACCTAATGTTGAAGCAATTGTGAATGTTAAAGTTCTCTCTTACAGTGGTGCCAATTAAACTAATCCAACCAAGTGTTCCATTGGTAGTCAATCATAACACATCTGTCAACAAGTTTCCCACTAAATAAAAAGATGTGGCCTTACATATTATTTCAAAATATTTTTGTAAACATGGACTAGAAATTTTGATGAATTTTTTACATCTATTCTCTTAAACCTATTAAAATTATATGTGGTGGACTAAGAAAAAATATATATGTGGTGAAAAATCAACAGTCTTAATTTAAGCACACAAGTATAAAATTATTACAATTGATTTGGTTTTCTATCTTATTATAACCCAGTTGAAGTCATACCTTAACTTTGTTTTAGCCCACTTGTAAAGTAAAAGTTGAAATGAATACACTAAGAAAATCATTCTTCGGTCTTTGAAACATATTACTAGAACATTGAACATTGGACCTTTGTGTTTAAACTTTTGATATTACCTAAAATTGAGGACTGTAATAATATTTCTTCAATTAACTAATTTTCTACATGGTCCCTGAATACGTTAGGTTGGGTGCTTCTTTAGAAGTTCTACGTGAAAAGGTTGTTGAGGAGGATGCCAGTGGAAACAGAAAGAGAGCCCTTGAAGTTTTGGTTAGGAAAGTTCCAGATGATCAACAGGTAAATCTTATGAATAATTTTTTAAAACTCTTATTTTGGCATTACACAAGAATTCAAAATCTATTACAGTTTTCAAAACTGATAGAATTTAGCACCCCACACATTACTCAGTAACTACTTTGGACAACTTTAATGCTCTTAAGAGACTGCAGAAAGATGAAAAATCAAAGGCAAAACCAATTTGAAATAAATCTTAATTTAACAGCTCCTCTTTTATACATAGTTTTAGATACAGTTGCTAAACCTATCAATGGGGTTTTATTGCCTTTATTGTAATGCAGAAAAGTTATCTCCTTCAAAGTTTGATTAGATTTGTTTGGTGATTCAAAATTTTTTTACATATTCTGTAGATATACATACAGTCAAACCTGCCCAAAGTGAACATTGAAGATCAATAATGATTGCGGTCGTGATAGGCAGGTCATGACATTGGGGAACAAGCTTGTAAAACTGTACCGTGTTAATTTGGAACTTTTATGACCATAAAATCGGGACTTGCATCATTTTGAATAAAGTTTCTCCTTTCAATTGAACACAAAAATATTTCTGTCTCTTTACATTTACTGAACTTTCTAATCCAAGTGGTAGTAATCAAAATCAATACCATCTCCGACAAAGCCTATTGACAGGTGTGATAAACTAGCAACCAGTTGTCTATGAAAGTGTCTTAAAAAGTAAAAAACCCTCGTCCTCTGTTAGCTAGCTTTACACTCTCTATTGCACAACTAAACAATCAGCCAAACTCTCTGACAGAGAATGATCAAGTTAAACAATTAAGCAACAGGTCTTTTGTTTACATTTTGCCCTGCCTTATCACTTGCACTGTCAGTTTCACCCTGGCTATCCATCTGGTCGCTACATGCTGTTTTATTTGTAGGTTTTAATCACAGGTGAACACAAACATTCGGGGGACGGGGAGGTAGGAGCATGTAAGTTCTGGACTGGCATCTAATTGGTTCTTCTCAGATCAAGAGTGGTTGAATTGCAGAGGTTTTTTATAGAGATATTATAAAAAGCTGCTCGCGGTTCTGTTGCTGAGGTGGTCGCTATGGAGGACATCAAAACATAGAAAAAATTCAAAGGAGCCGTAGAGAAGTGGTCACCATTACAGGTGGTTGGTCAGGCAGGTTTGACTGGATATACCATTTTATAGCATTGTTTAATAAACAGTCCCAATTTAGTATATTAACTAGTTTTTTAAATTTTATTCTTTTTCACAGTTTATTGATCTAAAACTAGCAGTCCTGGGAAATGTTGATGTAGGTAAGAGCACCCTACTAGGAGTGTTGACACAAGGAGAACTAGACAATGGACGTGGCAGAGCAAGGCTTAACCTGTTTAGACACCTGCATGAAATTCAGTCAGGCCGCACCTCAAGTATCAGTTATGAAATCCTTGGTTTTGATGGTAATGGTCAGGTAAGACGTCTTACAAAGACATATCCAAACCCAAATGTGTCTGTTAATGTGTTATTAAAACAGTAGGTAAAATTATACCTTTACTATTATCTCTCTTTTATTTAATTTTTTTTCTATATACTGGTTCCTTTATTTTCCAGGATCTAATATCACTATTTTTACCTGTAATTGTAATGGGCCAAGGATTGGTATCAAATATGTCCAATCTTATACAATAGAAAATGCCTTTTAAATGTACTATTTATGTTGCTTTGTATGACAATAAAACAACAGGTAACTCTGGTTAAAGTTTGCTTTTAGTAATTCAAACACGATTTCTTAGTAGTTTTTGTATGATTGATGTAAATGTAATATGGAATTAATCAGTCTTAACCTATTCTGTCTTTCTGTACAGGTTGTAAATTACAGTGCTTGTGGCAGTGTAGAGGAGATCTGTGAGAAGTCCAGCAAGCTGGTGACATTAATAGACCTGGCAGGCCATCATAAATATCTAAAAACCACCATATTTGGCCTCACTGGAAATTGCCCAGATTTTGCTATGCTTGTTGTTAGTGCTAATACAGGAATAGGTAAATAAAAATGTTAAAGCATTGGAAATGATAACCTTCATAGAGTTGTTTTTCTCAATACATATTTTGCAAAAGAAATCCTTTTAATCTCAGGTTTATCAAGGTTTATATTTTATTTGCTTCTTTTCCCTGGATATTACACCCAAATCTACAATATGACCAAAAGGGGGTTTCTATTCAATTATTTAAAGGATTTGATCTAAAAGACTTTTTTTTTAAACTGAGAAATGGTTTATGATGAATTGAGATAGGGAAAATGATAAGTTCAATGAACACAATTTATTACATTTTTTAAGTTATTTAAGCAAGCACTCTTCATCCTATTCAAATTACTAACACATATGGATCAAAAGGGATAATATTCCTAGGACTAGTAATTGGCTTACTTGAAAAAAAAAACAAACTTTACCTGAGCCTCATTATGGGTGAGAGGTTGAATAATTATATTATAAGAATCTACTTAACCTATCATGATATTAAAAGTGTCAAGGACTTGTCAAGTGAGGTGTCATTTGGAATTTTAATATCAGTTGCCTAACAGTTTTAGACTATGTTAGTAAGTGAGTTGTATCTTCATCAGACACAAAATTCTTTATTCTTTGAAGTCTTTCTTTCCATGTGGTTAAAAAAAAATTTTTTGCTTGTTTTCAGTTGGAACAACAAAAGAACATCTTGGTTATGCACTAGCATTAAATGTCCCTGTATTTGTGATTGTTAATAAAGTGGACATGTGTAGACCAGCTGTACTTGAGCGTACTTTGCAGCAGTTGGAACAAATTCTTAAGTCACCAGGAGTGAAGCGGATACCTATTCGCATAGAAAACTCAGATGATGCAATAACAGCGGCTGGAAGTTTGGACTCTAGAAAGTAGGTCCTTTTCTTGCTTCAACTTTTAATCAAATGATCTTAATACACTGAATTTAAGCATTTCCTCTTTTTGTTCCAACAACAAGTTTTGAAAACATGAGTTGCATATTATTAAAATAATCTGAAATTATTTATTACTGTTGGCTTTAAATTTGAATGGAAAACCATCTTTTACATGGATATGTATAATATCAGTTTGTAATTTTAAAAGAAAGGTTAGTGTTTATATATCATGAAATTAATTAAGAATATTTAAAAATAAAGTTTATTTGTAGGTTTAAAGAGTTTACTTTCATGCATATAGTTAATAAGAAAATCAGCTTATAGGAAACCATTAGAAAGGTATTAAAGTACTTGTAAAATTGGTCGAAAAATCCTTTTGTAGTTTAGTTTATAGAAAAGAAGCAATATAGTTGAAAAACGTCTGTAATCTTCTATTTGTTTAAGTAAAATCTCCACATATATTTCAGGAACATTCTCTCAATTTATTTTCTTTTTAGAATAACACCCATCTTCATGGTATCTTGTGTTACTGGGAAAAACTTGGATCTGTTGAAACAGTTTCTAAACATTCTACCACCTGTAACACCTAACAGTGAAAGAGAGAGATTAGCGCAAGATACCACAGAATTCCAAATAGATGAATTGTTCAGTGTGCCTGATGTAGGACCTGTGGTGGGCGGAATCATTCAGAGGTGATTTTTGAAAGCTAAAAAAATGCAGTAATAACACCTTTTTTCAATTTTAAGTTTCACTGTGTCATAGTTTATCTACTTAAAAATTTTGCTTTTGGTTATTATATCATAGAATTATTGTTAAAAATGGCGCCTAGCAAGCTGAAGTTTATGTCATTTATTTATTTTGCAATTGTGTGCAAAGGCAATGGAATAATTTAAAAATTTTTATTGATCATATTAATTCGCAAAGAGATAAAAATTTAACTTATTCATTGCCTTTGTAGCTTGACTGCTAATCTGAAAATACCAGGAAAAAAAAAAGAAAAACAAGCAAATTTGTGTATACCTTTCATTGGCATTAGCCTTTTCCCAAGTAAGCTAGATAGATATCATATCAAGTATATCAACTTTCCAATTGAAAATAGAAAAAACTGATCAATAGATGTATGAGACTCAGAACTCATCACATTTTCAATGTACCGTATCAAGATATAGGATGCTACTGTTGAGCCTATCTACAATAATTGTCATTATGAGCTCATCTCTCCTTGTGTGACTTGTTACATTACTAGACTTCCAACTCTAAAACCTTTGAGTTGAAATGTTCTGACTTATCATATTGTTGGTCTGATAGTTCTTTGAATGAAAATGTTAGGCCTAATTATTTTCAGTACAGGCACCTTATAACATAAACTAAAAATAAGCTGGGCACATTCTGAGAAAGCCATGGGGCATGGAAAGAGTTGTGTGAAGGCAATGATCTCTTCTAAACATTGAAACATCGCCTTGTTTTTTTATAACTATCAGAGGCTCTATCAGAGAAGGCGATCATCTTCTGCTTGGGCCATGTGACAATGGAAATTTCATGGAAGTGAAAGTAAAAACTGTGCACAGAAACCGACTGCCGTGTAGACTTATCCAGGCAGGTCAAGCTGCCTGTGTGGCTCTAGCTGACATTGGCAGAGATATGCTCAGAAAGGTATGTCATTGCCATTTTTGTAGTGGAATTCTAGTAGTACACAGAGAAAGATGCTAAACTCCCCCCCAATTTTTTTGTAGGATTATTTTTATACCTTTAATTTTTCCATTCTCTATTTAACCCCCTGCAAGCTTCAATAATTTAGGTTTTAATAAATGGAAAAAAAATATGATTTTGAACAAAATGAGAATACTTTTCCAAAAATGATTATCAATTTTCAAAAATTTTTTTTTTTTTGATAACTCTGCACACTTCTTACCTGTTACTAGAAATAACTTTGTATGACTTGCACCAGATTCACGTAATTAAACTTGAGCTTTTGTGGTCGACATTATTTTTTTAAGCTGTGGATTTGTGTGAAAATGTTTAGACTACCATGAAAAAGTTTTTAAAAAGGTCACTGAAAGGGTATGCTTTAATATATGCCAACTTATTACCTTGTGAATGAAAAAGGTACCAATACAAAAGTTTTCAAAGTTTGTTTTTTCCTCGTTGAGACATTTTGGCAGACTTTCACAAGATAAATCAATTTTTAAATGTGAAGTTGGAAGAGAGAAGACGATGAAGGTCAAGAGGAAAGTTGCATAGCCTAACAAAATTTTCAGAATCTAGTCTGGACTAAATTTAAGTTACATAAGACTTAGGGTTTCCAAGATGCCAAAGGGATGATTTTAAAGATTCTAGCTCAAGCCAAACTTTATATTAGATCATTATTTTTGCAATTTTATGAATCGGTTTGAATGGAAAAATTTTAATGAACTTTAAATGAAAGATTTTTTGAAATAAGAGATAATTATGTTGGACAACCTGAAATACAATTTAAAAAGTATTACCTTTTACTTCTTTTACCGTCTTATTAAAGATGTACAATATGTGTGCCCTATCTGGTGTATAAGGCTGATTTATGCCAAATTTTTTCACAATTAATCCCCTGAATTTTTTTTCATTTTGCTTTCAGGGTATGGTCTTGGTTAGCCTAGACTCTTCACCGAGCTGTTGCAAAGAATTTGAGGCAGATGTGTATGTGCTATTCCACAACAAGAGTATCACCGTAGGATTCCAGACAACTATCCACATTGGCACTGTATGCCAAACAGCTGTGATAACGCATATAGATAGGGTAAGATAAAATATTTCATAAAAATTATCATTCTAACCGTTAGTACAGTAGTATCCGGTTAAACGCACGGCACTTGGGGGACCCAAAAAGCGTGCGTTTAGGAGATGCGTGCACGTATGAAAAGTAGTAAAAAATTACTAGTAATTTCCCTTTAGAGTACGATACATAATTAAAATAAAAGAACCGAGTTGTTTCCCTTTATTATACAAAGATCATGCATGGACTGTAGGTAGGATTAAGAAATACATGTACATAGTTTAAACGATCTTTATCTCTCTCTCTCTCTCTCTAGCAACGCAACCAGACAGCCTCGCTGGCTTGGACAAGCAGGCAGCGT
>BMAT01003693.1:265208-278428 GCA_019649035.1 Elysia marginata | reverse complement strand
ATATGCCACCTTCCCTTGTTACCGTTCCATTTACCTCACCTGAAAACACCGACCCAGAAATTTTTGAAGAGTTCATCGCCGTGGATGATGATGCACCGGTAACTGGCGAATTATCAGACACAGAAATAATTCAAGCTACGTTAGAAAGAAAGCCACCCAGAGTGGAAGTGGAAGAGGAGAGTGTTGAGGAAGAAGAAATGGTGATCAAAAGGTCGTCTTCCTCGGACCTGCTACAAAGTCTAAACAACATTCGTGTGTTTATGGAATCTACTGGCCTCACATCGCAAACTGAATTCGAGGTAATTACAGGAGCTGTGCAGGAGAGCATTACTTCAAAACGCAAGCAAAGCTCACTTGCCGACTTCTTTTCAAAGAAATAAGACAGCACCCCCTCTCACCCAGCATCCCCTCTCACCCAGCGCCCCTGCCTTCCTGAACAAAAGAAAAAAAAAACACCCAACCCTCTTTCCCATGAAAAATTACTTCAATGTTTTTAAATTACCATTACATGTACACACAATGTATACCTTATTCAACTTGTTGTTTTGTTTTGTTTGTTTCAAAACCTTTCTCCTAAACCTTGACTTATGTTATTAACAAATCATTTATTTTGTTCTTTGGTGTCAGCATCAGCATTCTATTTTACTTGTTTACCATGATATTTATGCAAATAAAAATAAAGCAAAAAAACACAAAACAAACATGGTATTTGAAAAATTATTTCATGTTTTTAAATTTTGACTTACGTTATTAACACATCATTTAGTTGTTCTTTGGTGTCAGCATTTTATTTTACTTGTTTACCATGATATTTATGCAAACAATAATAAAGCAAAAAAAACACCAAACAAACAAAAAAAAAAAACATCAAGGTGCACGCCAATGCGATCCAACAGTACTATTGCTCAGTTCTGCGCTATCGCGATTTATCTAACAAGGGAAGTAACTCCCGAAATTCACGAAAATCGTCGCATAATGCCGGCTTCGTGCTCAAGCACGCTTTGGCATTAAAAACGCTTCATGGATCTCCCAATGACCGTGCTTGAAGCTGGAATGGACTGTATCATTACTTTCCAAGACCTTTAAGGATAGGCCTACACTCATATGATATCTTTACTTTTCAAGACGTTTAAGGATACACTGATATGATATATTTCTTTCCATGACATTATCTTACATAACATCTTACCTTGCTAATGGCAGTTACAATATGGATCATAGTAAATTATTTCAACAGCCAAAAGATGAGCATTTTGGTTTCTGAGTTTAATTTGAACTTACTCTCCATCTCATATTGCTTTGACATGGTCACTTGAGCCAGGGAGTTTTTAAGATGACCTGTAAAACAATAGGTACACTTGCATAAATATGTTGTTTTCCTTTACTTCCTACTTCAAATTAATGTTGTCCTTTGCATTGTAAACTCGGGAATCTTTGTCAAAAGTTCTTTTGTGGAAACTAAAAAGTTTGAGAGACACATAATTTGCTACAAGCAGATTCGTAGAGAGATAGATTCTACTAGGTGGTTATTTCTTTGTAATGACTCAGTGGTCCTATGTTCCTTGTGGTAAGTTCTTCAAACTTAAGTCTTTTTTCTGCAAACCCTGCAACTTTAAAAAAAAGATTTTCAGTATCGATAATGTCTAAAAAACCAATTAATGTAAAATATTCAGCACTGAGCGAGTTTTCTTTTTATGTCCCCCGGAAATTACCAACCACTTGGACACAACTGAGTAGTGCTCTTCAATTATACAGATGTCTTAACTATTGAACAAATAATTATGTCCATAATAGCAATGATTAAAAAAATTTTTTGCCCATCATCTGAGGTACTGAGACCAAAATGTAACCACAATATTAAACAGAACCGACGTCTCATCTAGCTTAACCTAAAATGTATGTCAATTTAAAGATACCATCAACCTGATCATAACACTTAAGATCTATTCACAGTGTAAAATCCATGTAAAATACTTCACTTACTCATTTTTTGTTTTGACTTGTTGAGCCTCTGCCCCAGTGCTTTGGCTTCACTGTAGCGTTGTTTAAGAGTTTCTTTGTTTGAGTCAATCTTTTTTCTGTCTCGGTAGTCCCTCATGAAGATATCAAAAGCTTCTTGGCGACCAAGAGACATGTTACCCACTGATGGAGGGGATGAAATTCAATTGATTTTTGTTTTAAAAAATACTTGTAATTTTCCTCAAACTATTAAAGTCCTCATAAGACAAATGGTCGCAAAGAAGTTTATGAAAAGAAGAACAATGAATATTTTGTTCACCTTAAGCTTTGAAAACTGCACAAATGTGTTTTAACATTTTACTGCCAATTTGAATTGTAATATTATCTAAATAGAAAAACATCTTTAGACATGCAATTTTGTTTAAGAAGAAATTAAATTTCATAAAAGGAAAACTTTTCTTAATCTTTACAGAGTTGTATTCCTCCTTACAAATTTTTGTCTTCATCCTGTCATCCTTCTCAATTGCAGTTGCGGGTGATATTCCAGCCCGCCTCGGCACATCAAATGTCTTCTGTCTGTTGTTAGCTTTGTGGGAATCACTCTCTGGTCTTTTGGTCCTCCCTTCTCTATGCCCGTTCTCCAGACTAGCGGCAGCAAGTTTGTCATGTCCTGTAACATGATCATTGTATCTCCTGTGATGACTAGAACCTCCTTCATGAAGTCCATCACCTGAGTTTGATCGAACACCTGGCTGTCTGAGGCTTGTGTTTCCCTTCTCAACATCTGCTGCTCTTTTCCTCTCTTTTTTTAGCATATTTACCAAAATATCTCAAATGGGTTAAGTTTAATTCTGATTAATATGGTTGCAGCTACAATGTCAGAATATTGTGTGTATAAAACTTTATCATTTAAAAAATCAGTCTTTTGCCATAGTAAAACCCATTGATGATACATGCTCTTTAAAAAATGCTTCATGTTTCAGCATCAAAAGATGTAGATTTTAAAAACTGAGTTGTTAAAAATTTTCAAAGTGTTGTTTGCTTAAAAAAGAAAAAAGAAACAAATAAATTTTACCTCAAACATGACAACTTGCTCATAAACCTGGAATTTAGTTCAAAACAAATTTGCCATCTAAAAGTGCTGTTGATTTCAATTTAGAATTTTATCTAGAAGATTCTCTTACAACACTCTCAAAAATGGAAGTTTATTGCATATATCCTGTTTAGCTACAATAAATATGATCATCAGGTAAAAAAAAACAACAAACCAACTGTTTATTGCACTAACTTATGTGACAAATATGAAAGCTTAACAGTTTAACATTCTTTAGATGTGCAGAGGATACTAATCTCATTATCTCTTTGCTCCACTAGCTCTTTCAGCCTGGTTGTCTCTGCATCTCTATACGGACCTACATCAGGTGGTGTGGCCTCCCTAGAGGAAAGCTGTGGCTGTTGTACCGACAGAGGCTGTTGGGCTTTCTCTAATATCAAGCGCTGCAACAAGATGTCAAATCTTTTTATATCCACTTAGATGAACTAAGTTTTTCTTTGTGTAAATGAAGTCTTTGGACTTGAAGAGAGCAACAGGTTTTTCCATTGTACATATCATATGCTTCATAACACAATTTTCATTTGTTAACATTGATTTTACTTCTAAACTTGGGTACTTATAAATAAAAGCTTCTTCCTTGGACTCTCCAAAACTTTTTCTTTTATATTCCTTCTCTTCAAAGTCTTAGTCTACATTGCATCAGCAAAAAAGTTGTTTAACCTCTAACACCATACAGATAAGCTTTAAAGAGATTTCTAAACCACTTCTGGTTCAAAGAGTAATAATCACATGTAAATTTTCTACCTTTAAAATCTTGAAACACTTTTGTATTTTTCTAAGATCATGTCCTATGTTGAGAACACTCTCAGGGTCAGGGTCTTGTAAATAATTTTGGACAGCTTCTTCACATCTGTAATAGTATGAGTAAAACAGCAAAGTAAGAAAGAATAGTTTTCAGCCGACCATTTCAAAAGAAAAAAGAGAGAAAAAAGATAAAAGGGAAGGATAAAAAAGATAAGTATAAGTAAAGAGACTCTTAGGATGGGGATTAACACAAGATAAAATAAGATAACATAATGATAAAATATTTCTTCGCCCAAAAGGCAAATATAACTAACTCATTTGGACTGGTTGATCTACATTTGATTGTCACAAGCTCTTGATAGAATAATTCAATATCACCCAAACTTTTTTGTGCTAGAGGTCATGTTTAAGGTCCATGTATTTACAATTTAAGTATCTTAAACTGCAAAGCATGTCAGTTCACGCTAAAATCACTGGTTCAGTGTTAGGACAGTGTTTTTTATTTCTTTTTGGTTCTCCAAGTACAATTACTTTGGTTACCTTTCAATCTCCTCAGACGTTAATATTTCTGATAACTGTTCCCCAGTTGCCATGGTAAGCTGATCTCTCAGTTCAGCATTTTCTCTTTTAAGCTTGGCTATCAGTAGACGAGGATCCAACTCCTCATTCAACAAAACATCATTTTTTATCATGGCTACACGTTGTGCAAAGCGGCAAGTAGATATCGACTCCTACAAAGTACAAACAAGCAAACAAGCATTTAGAATAAAAAATATATCATTAAGGGCATGGAATGAACAGGCTTGCAATAACTTTTTCAAAAGTTGAAGTATGTAAATATTTCACAATGAAACAAAAAAACCCAACAAAATTAGTAAGTCTCAAACAAACTCGTTAACTACATTTTTTCCATTTGGATCATAATTACACAAATTTGGCTATTATGGTGTTTAAAACAAGTCTTAAATTTTCATGAACCTGTTTGTTGAAATCTTAAACTCTTGTTTTTGGAATCAGTCTAAAAACACTTTGGACATTCTAAAGCTTACATTCTAAAAAGTAAGAAAAAAGGGGAAAGGTTAATTGAAGAAAGGGCAAACAAAAAGAGAATTTATCTCAAAATCTTTCTTTGACAAATGAGCACATTACAATTGAACAGATAAAAAAATTTAAAACAGACTTTTGGTCTAGCAGTAGAATATTCGAAAAAAATTACTGCTTGACTGTATTTTGTATTTGAGGGGTACTGCTTTCAATTGTTTATATACATTACTCACGTCCATGCTTCTTTTCTCCATTGAACAGGTGGCAATCATAGATGTCATACAATTTCCACCCAAGCTGTCACGCAAAACTGATGTCATCATAGAATTTCTGTATGGCACATGTTGTCTGTTTCTTTCTGATAAAGCGATAATCACCTAAATAAAGACAAAATAATAATTCAGTATTTTGCAATAACATTTTTCAGTTTATTAAATGCTTTGTAAATTTTTAGATTAAAACAAAGTCATCTTTTAATCAAGCAAAGCAAATTTTCAAGAAGTGAAAATAAATGATAGTTTTTAGACCCTTTTTCGTGGTAGAGTTAACAAAGATTCTGTGACAAAAACATGCATAACAAATCAGTTTTTCTGAACTTTTCTGAGCTTTGGGTTAATATAAACTAGATTTTCGGTCTGCCTTTCAAAATATTTTTAACTAGATTTTTTATCCATCTTTCAAAATATTTTTACAATGCTACTGCTTAATTTTAAACTTTAGATAGAATAAACTTTATAGTCAGGCCCAGAGGGGTTTATCTTAACAGGGCTCCACTGACTTCAGCATTCTATTTAAAATTTTGCTTGCAGTATTTCTTGAAAAAGGTTTGAACATTTGTACAAAGTCTCTTTGACAACTAATGCTGCTCCTGAAACAGGGTGTTGACAGTAGATGCCAACAACCAATTGTATGCCACCGTACTGTTCCTTTAACAGGTACCTAAAATTAGGTTCTCGTTACATAGAACTAATTTAATTTTTAAGTAACCAATACAACAATTTCTCAGCTTCACCTGTAATATATTTCAATGCAATAGAAATGAAAAAAAAATTTTTTCTTTCATATTTTACAGTAAATTACGAAATTGTCTTAAGTTCAAAGAAATTTAGGAAACAGAAAAGATTTTCACATAGAAAAACAAATAACTGTCAAAGATATCATGGCCTTTAAAAAATTTTTTAAAAAAGACTGCTTTTGATTGGAAAGGTACATGTTTAACCTCTGTGGGAATTTTACAACTGCATTATACTGATTGAGCAAAATGAACCCTTAAAAAAATAGCATCGCAAAACTAAGTAATATTTTCTCTACTTAAACTTGATGTTGAGGTGCTGACCTGTTCTAGATAGTGCAAAGATAAGTTGATATATTTTGCCTCAGTCAGAAGGGTTCCATTGACTCCAGTTTTTGCTACTCGTTCAGACCTTTGCAAAAAAAAAATGGGTATAAAACCATTTAAAATTACAACAATAACTTCTAAACAGGTTAATTATTAATAGAAAAGAGTGAGTTAGAAAATAGAGATTAAGACAGTGAATATTATGTAAAAGGGGAAAGTAAAAATGAACTGAGTCTTTTGAGCTAGCATGAAAAGATAATGATAAGTAAGAAAAAAATGGTAAAAAATCAATGGAGAAGAGTGAGGGAAGGATACAAGGTAGTGGCTTCAGCAGAAAACATTCACTTCAGTAAAATCATTTTTTTATTTCTTACAACCAAATGCTGCAAAGGCATGATCCAGAGAAAAAATGTCTTGCAACCAGTCAAAATAAGTCTTAAGTCAAAATTGGAATGTACATATAAATATTGGTAAAAGCTCATGTTCTTTACTTTCAAATAAAAAAACCCCCAGAAAACCTCTACCATGCTTCAATGTAAAGTTTTAGCCATTTGAAGTCCGCAGTATTAGGATTTGTGAAATTTCAGAAAATAGCATATAAAGGTGTTGAGGCCTTGGCAACCATACATAAAACATAGACTTTCAACATGGATTAGGTTTGAACGTTGTTAAGAAATGTTTTTAGAGTCATTATCTCGAACAAAAAATTTTGACTTATGAAAACCAACAGAACTTTAAAAGCCTAAATCTCAAAACTAAGCCATTTAACTTACAACTCATTAGGATACGATGCAAGACAAACGTCTTGTGACTGGTCCAAATGATGATGTTAAAAGTTTTAATCTCAGAAAACATTTTTTAAAATTTAGTTTATTTCACTTTGCATATTTTAGCTTTAAAGAAAGTCTGATATTTTTCCATAAAATTTTGATGATATCATGCAACTTCAAAAGTTTTGAAGCTCATAAAAATGCATCATTTGTAATATCAATGCCTTGTAGTGTGAACATTTCAAAATCTGACTCATTTGCACTAGTTGCAAGACAACTATCTCTTCAGTTTCTTCCAAATTCTAACGAGTAAAAAAAAGTTAAAATACACACTACGGTCTTTTAACCTTTCCACATCATGCCTTCTATAAATACATTCAATATAAAGCTAATCTCTTCTACCATACAGAGCATATCTAATTAATGATTTACCTAGAATTGCCTTCCCAATGAGCCATCTTGCATCAATGATTATATAATTATTAATGATATTAATAATTTATTTATGGAGGGCCTAAAATCTTCCCAAACAGTGCTCGGTGGAGCTAATACATACATTACAGTAGAATAAAGTTACCGTAGTTATAATTTAAACTGATGTGCAACATTTAACAGAAAGGACGATTTTTAAAATAAAAATGCATAAAAACTTTTATTATTACATCATCCAAAAAGCCATCATCTTTATCTTCAGAAATCTTGTAGTTATATTGAAATGTATAAAAATTAAACTTGATATGTTCTAAAATCACAGGAAAATGTTCTTAAAAATTTTAGTTCTCAAATTCTGCTTAAAAGATTCAATTGTAACCCATTTCTTAGTTATTTTTTTTCTGATAAAACATTCCAGATCTTAAGGGCTATGACAGAAAATGCTTTCATTTCAAAGTTTGAGAATGGCATATCAAATTTTAGTAAAATGGAATCATTTGATCTTAAAACCTTCTTGGCTTTGTATAATTGTAAGAGTTCTTGTAAATAAGCAAGGGATAGATTGTTAAAACATTTGAAAATATGGCAGGCAATTTTAAAATCAATGTGTGATTATAGCCCTTTCAATATTTGCTGTGAGTTATTAATTTTGATGTACAAGTTATTATCTGGGCTGCATTGTTTTGGACCTTTTGAAGTCTATATTGTGTCACTATTCTCTAAATGCTTTGTCACCTCTAACACACTAAACAATGATATGTTATGATTTTTAAACCATTTTTCCATCTTGCAAATTTTTTATAAGTTTATAAACATTTGTTCCATTTTATTCTATCAGCTCTCTTTTGAAAATGCCCATAAAAAGTGCACATACAGGAAACAGCAAGCCAGCTAACACTAATGTCTATCAAAAACGTTAGAAACTTAGAGGCCACAATGTTTGGAAATTATGTACAAACTTGGCTACAGGCACAAATAAACATTCAACAAAACAAATAGAAATGCATCAAAGAATTCAAAGTGAAGCTACCCTGCCAAGTCTACTAAGTGAAGTTTTGCTCTGCGTATGGTAGCAGAACCTTCCTCTTTGCTGGTGAGATGCACAGTGAAGATGCAATGTGAACGCGAGGATGCTTGGTTCATTGGTGTCTGGCACAAGATCAAAAGGAAGAATTTCATACCTTAAGCATTCAATTTTATTTATCTAACACTTAATACAACTTAAACTCAAAAACATGCTACCTTTTTTTTATTTTAGAGGCCTGTACAGTCCATCAATAGGTCTTGGAATTCATGTCAGTGGGAAAAAATTTTTTTGAAAGATTTGTAATCTTAGATAATATGGACTTCAACATGTTTTAAAATTATTTCGTTTTTCTTTTTCTTACCTGCCAGATTAAATCTTATTCATTGCCCACATGCCTTGCAACCACTCCTAACAAGCCAGACATAAGAATTATCATAATTTGAAAAGATACTTTCACAAGCTTAATTTTCCTCTTTTTTTCTCCTTAAATATGGCTCATAACCAGTGAAAATGAGTTGGATTTTGCAGATTTCACATTTAAAGGCATATATATACTTTGAAGAATGCTGCCAAAATTAAAATAAAAATTTTAGACATCTGTCTCATTTGGACTTATTGTGAGACATATCATAACAGATATATTTACATAGGTTTATATCATTATTTTTCATTATAAATCATAAGAAAACTGAAGTTTTTAATCTCCGAAAATGAATTATTGGAAATATTAATTTGAATGTGAAATCCTCAATATTCAATATATGGTGTTGTTGAAAAGCAGATTCTTTGAGTTGGCTCTTAGAAAAAAAAATGATAAATTTAGTAAAGGCTGCAAAGTGAATAATATCAAAACGGACATTTAAAAAAATTGCACTAGAACTAGCAAATAAATAACAAACCAACAAGATGCAGAGTTGCACATGAAACAGACTAAGCCTTGTGTCAGACAAAATGGGTAAACTTTTTGCCATTAGATAGTGATTGCTATAATTTTTATTTGAGCCATAGAAATTGCCTGATAAAAACAAATTGATCTTCAGAAAAAAGATAAAAAGCTTGCTTAAAGAATAAGCTATTGTTTGCATGGATATCAATAACAAAAATGCATTCATGAAGTAGGATAGTTTGATTTTATCAGAAAACTGTCCACTCATGCATACAATTTTGAAAAACAATAGACCTGTATTTAGTCACCTCTGCAATCATTCTGTTGGTGTCACCCATAAACAGAAGATTCAATGCATCTTCTTCAGACTGAGCTGGATGAACTGTCAGATTCTTCAAATGGATGTTTTGGTCTGAGTCTTCCATGAGGGAAACTTTTCTATAAAAAAACAAAAAACAACAAAACAGACAAGAACAATTAATATCACAACATATCCAAGCGCACTGTACTTTCAAAAATTTGTTTAAGTTTTGCTAACAGGGTAAAAGAATGATGTAAAAAAGGGCATTGTTACAAAGTGGTTATGGAAAGATAGAAGAAAGTGTAAATGGAAACTATATGTAAAATCTCTCACAAACATGAAAGAAATTGTAAGTTGACATATGTAGAAACTGTTTAAAAGCATAATCATTTCAAAAGATTGACATATGTGAATCCAAAACTGCTAAATAAAATTAATGATAAGAAATAGAAGAGAATCAGAATGGACAAACATTTTTGGCCGATGAATAATTGAATTGTTTTAATTCAATGACTATTCATACCAAACCAGTAATAAGAATACTCACGGCAAATCTTCAAGCTTCGTTGCTTCATGTTTGGGGTCAAGCAGATCATAGCCGTTCTCATTGTAAAGTTCAAGGTATGAAATGTGGGCAGTAAAAACTTTGTCTGGGTACTTTAAAGAAAAATGAAACAATTTGATTGACACTAGATAGACTTTAAATCACCAAAAAGGTTCATATATTTTTTCTCGAAGTGTCTGTTTCTTTCAAAGCTCATATCATTAATGAAGGAGCTCAATAAAATACTTTCTGTGTCAACCAATGTAAAATTTTTATTTTGTATCTTATAAGAGAAACCTTATGCTTTTCATCTATTCATAAGAAACTGTCAATATATTCCACAAATTAATATCATAGGAAAAAATTCATTATATTTTATTTTTCGCCTGAAGAAGACTTTGGAAACACATGAAAAACCACTGCCATGAACACAATATTTTAAATATTCTACAATGATGTAGCAATAAATTGATGTCAAAATATACAGAAACACAACAAAAACAGCGGCTGAGCAATACATTATAAGTTACAACACCTTTTGAAAAGTTTCAAATATATAGGACAAGGATCTGGGTATGATGCCTCTGTCCATGTATCTCTCTGCACCACCAGTAATTGTGAAAGTTTTTCCGCTGCCAGTCTGTAAGTCAAGATTTAAAAAAATTCAGTGCCCAGCTCAAGCTTTTAAAGTGTCCATTAAAAAAATTTAACCTGAGAAAGGGAGTGATGAGGAGAAGGAAAAACAAGAGGCAAGTAAGAAAAAAGAGGAAAAAAATTTTTTTTTTACAGTTTGCTACAAGGCATGCAATAAACTCCACCAAGAATTTTTTAAAGTGAAAATAATTGATTTTTTTTATTAAATACTAACGATCAGAGGCCAGTCATTTTTATTAAATGTGAAAGCTCAATGGCACACTTTATCAGCTTTAGTGAATTAAATACTAAGGACCAACTTCAACAAACGGAAGAAAGATAAAAAAGCAACAGTTTCATAATTGTTATGCTTACCTGCCCATAAGCAAAAATGGTGCCATTGTAACCCTGAACGGCACTGAAAAAAATTATACAGGCACTTTGTTAAAAAAGAATTACTGTAAACTTGAGTTTTAATCCACAAGATAGTCTAAAAGACTAATCTGCTAAAACTTAGTTTGCTACTTACTGTGCACATTTTCTCCATTCCTTGTTTTTAGGATGATGGAACATAATATATTCCTTTGCAAAAACTTATTGTCCAAAGTATGTTATGCTTTCTCATACTAATTAAAGTCAAAGAACACTTATACAGTTCTAGGTGGTGTTAATTAATCTATAAAGGAAATTGTATTAGTTAGAAAAACTCATAAACAAATATAAAGGAGAAAAGCATGAAACAAAAAGTAATTGAGTATTACAATACAAATCAATGCAAAATACATACAAATTATCACATCATATAATATTGACCAAAAGTCCTATGCTAATACATTACAAAAGAAAATGTCTTAGAAAAAAGCATTAGCCGTTGTAAAAGAGTGAAAGATTAAATAAAAATTTAAAAATTAGGAACTGATAAGATTTGTGGGTGAAATGTGTCTGAGTGTGTTATTGGTATTCTTTCTGCAGTCAAAAGGTTGCATTTGCTTTTCAAATGCTCAAAATTTATTTTATAAGATATCTTAATATGCACTAAATTATGTAATGTATTCATAGCAATTCACAGTATTGCAACGGTAATACTTCTTTTCAACCAATAATTTTCTAATTTTAAAAGTTTGTGAAGGTATTATGTTAAAAAAACAGGTGTACATATCTATCACCAGACTCACTTGTCTATTACAGGTTTTGCTACAGCTTCAAAGACTTCATCTTGTGTTGTTTTTTGGTCAAACACTTTGTCGAACCTAAAATCAAAGAGCATCATTATATTCAAGTAACATACTCTTTTACAAGATGTGAATACAACTAAATTTCGAAAATTGAAAAAAACCCAGCTTCTCATGATTTTATCAAAGCAACTTTACACAATACAGAACTATAAGTTTTGTCTTACTAATTATCTACTTTAAAAAATAAATGCCACCACTTTGTCAAAACTGTTTTTAATATTTGTGTATAAGGCACTTCAGGCTCAGTTGCTCATGGCCAATTACTGTACTTGTTACATCTAGTTTTCTGAAAAGTCTAGTTTGTAAAGTGAAAAAAGGGATTTTCTAAACAGGTTCATTAGTTCTTGGATTTGGTTTAAGTGCACAATAAGTCATAATCCTTGTAGCAAAACGTTTTCAAGGTAAAATTGAACTTGCAGAACGACTTGAATGTATCAAAATTAGCACACAAAAAAAAGTAAAGATTACTTTGACTTTCAATTTTCATCCTTTTTTTTAAATGCATAAGACTTTGAAGCATATTATTTCTAATGTAATTATACAATTTTATTAGGCTACCGGAATGAGTAGTTCTCCTTTTTATTATTGATGAAGCCTGATGCAAGCTCTCTAGGAACCACGATTTGAAGCCGTGGATTTCCTGCTTCATCATCATCAACTTCATAGAGCTAAAAGAAGAGAGCAAAAATATACATAAACAAATAAATAAAAATCATCTGCGGTTGAGAGAATACAAACACTTGGTTTTGAGCCATTATGATGCCATAAGATGATGCTATCAATTGCTTTTATAATACCCTACCAAAAAAACTTTTCTGATCTACAAAGCAAATGTTAAATTCAAAACAGATAAAATTTAGGCGCTTAGAGCCATGTGGAAGGAGCACTGTAAAAAAAACAAACTAATACTATCATTATTATTAGTATTCTAATTGTTACATGTCAGTTATCATTTTAGTAGATAAACACAGGCAAAAGTAGGAGGACTGTGCTGCAAACACCATAATGCTTAATCATATCACTAACTTTTAAGAGGTTAGATGCCAAATCCACAGTTTAGTTTGAAAATTTTTCCCTGTCCATGGTGGCTGGAGCCAACTTTATTCTCTACTGCTACATCATCCTTGAGACCTTTATTTCCCCTTGCACGCTCTCTCTCTCTCTCTCTTTCTCTCTCTCTCTCTCTCTCTCT
>BMAT01003693.1:246500-262299 GCA_019649035.1 Elysia marginata | reverse complement strand
ATCAAAATATATTTTTCTTATTTTTTTTAAAGAAAAAATGAATAAAAACGTTATCTTTAAAAAAATTATTTTCTTTCTACCCCTCTTACTCGCTCTCCCTCGATCTATCTATCTATCTACCTATCTATCTATCTATCTATCTATCTATCTATCTATCTATCTATCTATCTATCTATCGAACTGTCTATCTATCTATTTATTTATCTATCTATCTATCTATCTATCTAAATTCCAGGTTTTTATGTTATTAGTGCATTGTAAGAGGAGCTTATGTTTTGTAACGATACTGTATTTCTTGCCGTCGGCATCGTGACAAAACAAATTCAGGATGAGGCTATTGTGTAGGCCTGTCTATCTATCTATTTACATCCATCCATCCATCCATCCATACATCCATATGTCTCTCTATATATCTGTCTATCTATCTAAGCCTAGAAAGTAAATCAACGTTAAGCAGAGCGGTTACATTAAAAGAAACTAGTAAGTTAGGTTTTTGCATTTTAAAATGTAAACAGAATTTAAAAGTTAAAGAATTAAGAATCTAACGAAGGAAATGAAATTGAAAAGAAAAGATTCTTCTGCTTAAAATAGGCCTACCTCATTCATTGAATGGGTAAATTCACGTAATTAAATATTAGTCATCTTTGTTTTATGAAAAAAGGGATCAAGAATAAAATAAGCCCCTTACAACTGAGGGCGAGAGGATTTGTTTTATGAAATTAAAACCATAGATAAAAACTGCAAGATGAAGAACTAAGCAGGTTTAAGAAATAGGGTACGAGAACTGGGTACAAATACATTTAGATCTACTAAAAGTTGCATTTTTAGGGAAAAGGAAATCGATTACCAAGCTATAATTAAGCCATATCTAGGCAAGCTTATTGTATGCATGCCTGAAAATACATATTGCGTGTTTATAAATTACACGAAAAGCTTAAGGCGGTCGCTGCGACGTCCCCGGACCTTGGGTCAGTTACAGTGTGTCCTCATAAGACCTAACTCTCATCAATCAGGTGTCGTCCTTTTGGTCCGGTTATAAGAGAAAATAATGACCGAAAAGATACAACCTGACCTTTGATTTTAAAGCACTAATAATTAAGCGATATGTGTATATAGATACATTTTGGTGTCAGGAATTAAACATAACTTTATTTCTAATGTAAGAGTAGGAGTAGAAAAGTTGTAGTAAGCCTAATAGTTGAAATGGTAGTGGTAGTTGTAGTAGTAGTAGTAGTAATAGTAGTAGTAGTAGTAGTAGTAAAAGTAGTAGTAGTAGTAGTAGTAGTAGTAGTAGGAGTAGATATAACTACTAGCAGGCCTAGTGTAGAAGTAGTTGAAACAGTAACTGTTGCAGCAGCAGCAGTATTAGAGGTAGTAGAAGCAGCAGCAGCAGCAGTAGTAGAAGTGACAGTAGCAGGAGTAGTGTTTGTCGTAGTAGTTTTACCGGTAACAGTAGTAGTGTTTGTCGAAGTTTTACCGGTAGCAGTAGTAGTAGTGGTAGTAGTAATAGTAGTTGTAGTAGTAGTAGTAGTAGTAGGGCTAATGTAGAAGTAGTTGTAGCAGTATTAGTTACAGCAACATTATCAGCAGTAATACTAGTGCTAACAGCAGCAGTAGCAGCAGTATTAGTAGCAGAAGTAGTAGTAATTGCAGTAGTAGTAGTAGTACTAGTAGCAGCAGCAGTTGCAGCAAAACAGCAGCAGTAGTTAAAGTAGTAGTAGTAATAGTAGGAGTAGTAGTAGTAATAGCAGCAGCAGCAGTAGTAGTAGTTGTAGACATAGTAATAGTAATCATTGTAGTAGTAGTAGTAGTAGTACATGTAGTAGTAGTAGTAGTAGTAGTAGTAGTAGTAGTAGTAGTAATAGTAGCAGAAGTAGCAGCAGCAGCAGCAATAGTAGTAAAAGTAGTAGTAGGTGCAAGCCGTCTTCCTGTTTCTTGTGAATTAGTAGAACATTATCGGTTCTTTTTACAAGCGGTAACACTAACAGGCACATAATTTTGCTGCGAGAAGTACTTGAGAATGGGAAGAAAGCGTAGAAAAAAAGAAGGACATTGTAAATATACCACAGCCACATCTGGTTGTCCTGTCGCTTTTACTTCCTTGTCTTATTTACTTACAGAAACCTTCATTTTTTTAAAACTATGTTGATGATGGTTTGCTTCTTATATGGAGTGGCCTCAATGCTAACTGCGCGCAACTCCAGCTAGGAACACTCCTCTCGTTAATAGAGATTTAATTATTAACAAATAATGAGATGCAGCTGGAGCTGGGATGAATGCTTTTGTAAGATGTTCCGGGTTGGAACCTATTTTTTCCCCATCAGGATGATCCTCCTCTTCCTCCTCCTCCTCCTCCTCCTTCTTCTTCTTATTCTCCTTCTTCTTCTTCTTCTTCTTCTTCTTCTTCTTCTTCTTCTTCTTCTTCTTCTTCTTCTTCTTCTTCTTTTTCTTCTTCTTTCCTAAAAAAAAATCGCCTTCCTTAGTAGAAGGGCGAGAGGGGTATGAATGACGCCCGTGAAAAGATTTGAAATGACCATTAATTTTTGGTACGAAAGCAAACCTGTTGTTGGATGAATGAGTGTAGCCCTCTTTTCTTAAAACTTAAACGGTTTGATGTAAGAGTTTGTTTTTTTAATTACATGTCAGTTTTTTAATCACGCCTCAGACACCTTAATCCTCTTTATTACAAGCCATCAAGTTATGCCATTATGAATCAATGTATTATTCTTAGTCCTAGAATGTACAAAACTGATGCATCATAAAAAAAAAATCTTGCTTTGACTTTTTCAAAATTTAACTTTCTGGCAAAGAGGAAAGTTGAAACAAACTAGAAAACGGTCTAAAATTGTCATGTTTGAGAGACAAAGATAAGCCGTGAGTTGGTGAACAAGAACATTCACTTTAATTATATTAAAAAGATCCTAGAAGAATAATCCTTGTTTAACTTCTTATCATACTCTTCACTCAAGGTGTATGTTCGTCTCGTCAATGTTTGAAAGCCACGAAGGTTGTCACCAGTCTTTTATTGCTGTTGTGAAAAATGGCTCTTTTAGCCTTTACTGATATGATTCATGAGGATAGGAAAACGACATAAAATTTAACGTGAAAATAATGTTCCTTTGAAAAGAGGTACATTGCGGTCTCGTTCGTGCTTGTATTGTCTCTGTACTTTGAAAGATCTTATTTTAAATTGCAAGAAAGATTTAGTCATTTTAATGTTCTACTGCTTGTATCATAAAAACAAGTTTATAATTCATTGACAATAAATTATATTGTCTTGCCTCCCTCCACTCTTATAAAACTTTAAGTCTGTGTAGAGCCATGATTAACGAAACCATAAACTGATCAAGTGTTTTGATCACACGTGAAGGTTTATTAGACCAACAGGAACAAAGAACACATGGTGTAATGCAAGTACATTGCTACCGCTAAGAGGAGTTCAGTAATTAGCGAGGTTGGCATGAAATATGACACCGGTAAACCCTCAGATCATGCATGTAGAAATTATACAAATCTTTACCACATTCGACGACTCCCACCGCTTCAGCTTACATTATGCATACGCCTTTGCTTAAGAGAATTCATTTACCTACATTGCACTTAAGGCTACATATTTAAAAACTTTTACATATGGTAGAGGTTTGTGGTTTGTTCGTTTTTACAAGCATCATAATAGACTACCATGAAGTTTTTCTTCTTCTCTGTTGAGCGCGAGGCCATCTTGCCTAGTACCTTGCCTAGTTCTCTCGAAAGTGAAAAAACTCTCCTTATCTCTACCCCATTCAACCTGGTGTATGAGTGTCAACTGACCTGTTCTGTTCAATTTTTTAAATCTAGAAAAGCTTTCAAAAATTAGAACCGATAACACAACTTTTGCGAATTCTCCAGAACTTTCGAGGTCCATTAAAGTTGCGACATGTTTTTGCTTCCGGTGATTTGCACATACTCAGTCAGACTTGGTCAAGCGTTTTAACTCTTTCAAACCCATGTATTTTGTCCACCAGTACCGTGAAACTGAGTTATCTAGCATCATAAGGCTATCAAATTAAAATGCAAGTAATATTGTTAAAGAAAATAAATTATTGCACTTACAGAACTGAAATTAAAACTTCTCTTCCGTACACCGATGACATTGTAAGTGTGTATGTGTGTGTGGGGAGGGGGTGGACTGGCGGATGGAGCGGGTTCCTTGCCAGTCTAATTATTTACGAGGGGAGCCTTTTAATCGCAATAAAACGGCAGTTCTCACGCAAGATAAAAATGTTCAAACGGCCATAATTTATTTATTATAAGATATAAATTTGACCAATCTTGGTGTTGAAGAAGAAGAAAAGAAGAAGAAGATCTCTGTATGGTCTTTTAGCTACTTATTACCAAGGTTATTGTAGAGAGGATGTGCGCTTAATTTGTTGATTGATTTGATTTGGATTGTTTCACATAAATATTTTGGCTATAAGTGAAAATTGTAAATGATACTGGGCTGTTACTATTGTTTAATTTGCGTTTCTCTTTCGCGAAAAAACATCTTACATTTAAAGCCTTCAATTTGATGGTTATGATTTTACGTTAAAAGATACGAAATAATTACGACATTTTGCGATTAATTGGACGCTCCAGTCTTTTTCTAAATCACCTTTTTAACTTTTGTTAAGAAGTTTAAAAGAAAAAAAATCGTGGTTTATACGTATGAAGAAATTTTGTAATAAATGGGATAAGAGTGGTATGTAGGCACATTTAATTAATTTTCAAGCCTTGTGTACTGAAAGTTGTTTAAGGTTTACAGGCGAAAAAATTTACAGGTGTAGAAAGCGTCTTCCACTTATATAAACAATGACATTGATTGAGAGTACCGAAATATGAAGGGGTTGGTTAGGGAGAGAGAAAAGGAGAGAAAGAGGGAGAAACAGACAGACAGGCGGGGAGAGGCAAAGAGGCTCACAACCAGAGAGGCAGGTGTAGAATCGAGAGAATTTGAGTTGGCCCCTAAGGGAGAACAAGGGACACAAAAACTTCAAATGCTTAGAGGAGTGAGAGACGAAAAAAGGAGAGACAGAGAGAGGGAGATATAGAAGGAGAGAAAGAGAGAGAGAGAGACAGACAGAGATGCATATGATGTGGCGGTTTAAAAAGCTACTTCTTGACACAAAACTGAAATTTCTAGATAAACTCTATGTGTAGTCGATGCATTATTACAGCGTGGGGATTCTTTGTTGCTGTTGTACTCCGTATGCTCTTCTCTGTGAAGCTTAGGAGACGTAAAATACATGTTTTAATTGCGTGTCTCTGGCTTGGTTTGAGAGATATAATCATGTACATGCATTACAACGGAGTGGAAAACCCAGAGGGCTGTGACTAGGTTTACAGACTAGCATGTCCAAATAAACCATTAGGTCAATAACCATGCATTCCGAAAATGGCGAAATCAGCTTATTATGTCCAGGGAGGATCGGGCCACGCAGGAATACCCATAACGAATCTGGACATAGATCTACATGGATTGTTAGAAATTGCTTATATAATGTGTACTGTTTGAACTGTCAGCAACGGCTTTTTTCTTCCTGCGTTATGGGTTTAATCAAGGATATTAGAAGGTCCTTGCTTCTAACCTAAGCTTTGACTTAAGCCACAGCGACATCTCAGCTACATTATGTCCCGCTATGAGAAACAATGTGCACCGCGAGGCTTTATGGTTTTTCGGTAAACACTCGGCCTTCTGACCAGGGGGTGCGATGTTCAACGTTGAGTTTTTACGAAAGGCTCATTACACAAATATGATTTCTTTGCCTCACTCAGGCGTTACACGAGTAGCCTATGCGGCCAATAGCAGCGAATAATCTTGTCAGTATGCTAGAGTCATGAGCCTCATTTACAGATTCTTATTTGTGAGCTCAAAAGATGAATTTTTTAAATACAAAATCATTTCCTAACTTCATCTATATAGATCTGCCATTCAAACAGATTAAATCAGTATTATACTGATTTATGGCCAAAATATAAGGAAAAGCTAATTTTCTGATTTTTATTGAAAAAAAATACTGATTTTTTTACTGCTTGACAACCACCACCCAACAAGCGAAACTTCAAAGAGTTAACTTCCGAGTTTTTTTTCTTCATTTTTTAATAATCTAAAAATTACCGTATATCATTAGTTCAAGAACCGCAATAATGGTAAGCTTACTGCATGATTTCAAGGAGCATGGTAGTTTTTTAACCGGTTTTTTTTCTTAAATTATGATGGTCCCATTGAAATTGAAATGCAAGTGCTTTTACTAAGAAAAGTGTCAGAGTTTGTCAGTACCAGTACATGGTCATACAGATTTTTTAACGCTGAATACTGATTTTTTAGCTCAATCATACTGATTTTCCATTTTGAGAAGTGGCAGGACTGCATTTACAACTTGCAAGTACTGTCAGTGTCACGTCTTTTATAAGTATCTTTGTATGCGCGCAAGACTTGCCTTGTGAGGCTTTGGACTCTCAAAGGTTCTTCTACAATCAATTTGATGATGTCGGTTACATACGTAAGTAGGCCTACACATCGAGTACCGGCACCGGTAATGTCCAGGCAGATGGCCCTCATGATATAATACATATAAAACTTTTACATGTAATCGAAATATTGTTATTTATTGACAATAACATAACAATGTAAGACTTTTTCGGCTAACGTTCTGCCACAGAAGAGGCTTACATGTTTTCTGCACAATGCCTTTGGTAGGCTACGTTCATCTTCGTGGATATTTTTTATGTTTTGCAACACTTATCCCGTCCATGGTTCTTGGGCTCCATGCTTTACAGCTGTCAGTGTCAACTCTGGAGTTATCACTGCAACGGCTTCTTACACAGGCTTATCTGTCCGGCTGAGTGGCTGGCTGTGATATCCTTGCCCCCTGGCTAGCTGCTAGTAGAAAAAATACGGGAGCTTAGCGGATGTCTAAAGCTGAAGATCAATTGAAGAATCTAAAGAGAATAGGTAATTCTGTATGCGCATGGCATGCATATTGCCAAAATGAAAATAGCAGAGAGAGGTACAGATAGTGTGAAAGAAATAGATTTAGGAGAGGGACATGGAAAGATAGATAAATGGATAGATTGATAGAATGATAGATATATAGATTGATAGATAGATAGATAAATAGAGGGTTAAGTTATATTTGAAAATTGAACGAAGAAATAAAGATTGTTTACTAAGCATACACATGTGTTTACATGTTCGTATGAAAAGATATTTAAATTTAAGCTATTCTGTTTCAATGTTCCTCTATTTCATTATACATGTAGGCTACATGTATTTCTCGGTTTAGTCTTTCACTGACGAACGTCACATCGATCCGTTCATTCAAATACAAGATACAAAAATCTAATAATTATTATTGTGACTCTAGTATTGTATTAGAGAATATTGTTAAACTAAATGTTAAGAACAGTTTTGTTATTTTATTGATCCTCTGCCACTTACGAATATTAATTTACATTTTGTGATGGAAACGACAATTGTGTTACGAACTGAAAATTAAGGACAGAGTTAAATAGATTAAGTTATGCATGATCATTATAATCGAAGTTTAACGCTGAGGGCGGATCAAACCATTCAATGCATACATCGTTTATTTTTTTTACGTTGATGAATGGGCACTGGTATAATAAAATTGTATAAAATTACTTATTTTACTTAACTGCATTAGGATCAGGAGCATGTTCTATTAGTGTGGTTTTTATTTGAAGTGTATTTTGAGAAAATTATCCTAAATAATCCTTAATCTGCTCGATCTTTCTGCTATAATCAACATAATGCATACCCACGCAGTTTTGCATCTTTAACATTTTAGCCTTCGCAAGCATATTTAATTTTATTTCCTTTTCAGGGGGATTCATCCCAAATGCATCGTGCATAGTGCTAATTGGAGAAATAAGTGGAACAAAGAGTCCACAAGTAAATCTTAATAAAGCTCAGAAACAGTCTTTTTTGGTTTTCATTAGCATCATTTTAAGGAGCAGAACTGTGTCTTTTATTTTTTGTGACAGTTAGGTGTGGGGTAACTGTCAGCTTGTCAGTTGAGACACAACTTTTCTTTCACCATGTCTCTTTAGTGCTATATAAATTGCTACCCCTATCTGTTGAGCACAGATGTGGGCTTGTGAATAATTGTGTTATGACTTTCATAACAAGTTTCACCCGAGTTAGTTTACACGTCTTGTTTACGGTAGATTGGAATCGTTTTAAAAGTGTGCTATGATTGCACGTTTTATTTTTAGGCTTTTTCCCGCACCAATGACTACAAACGCAGGTGTTTGTGTATGACGGGAAAATAGTAGATATGAAGCACAAACGTAAAGAAAATACATTAAGAAAGAGATAGCCAGAAAAGATGAGAGAATGCCAGAAAGAGAGAGAGAGAGAGATAGAGATAGATAGATAGATAGATAGATAGATAGAGAGAGAGAGAGAGAGAGAGAGAGAGAGAGAGAGAGAGAGAGGTCGAATTGAATTGAACTGACTTATATATTGCAACGATAGTCGATAGCAAATTAGGCACAGTGCCTTTTTCCATTTGACCGTATACGTAATACAGTTTTTTTATTGAAACACCCGCAAATATTTAAGGAAACTTTATAAATTGAAAATCATATGCAAGCTAAGACAATTATGAGCACTTTGATAGCCCGTTAAAAAGCAAACTGAGACAAAATTAAAGCAAAGATGAATAAAAGATAATAACAGCAATCGAGCTTTAAAAAGTCAACCCAAGAAAGTGAATCTACGTTTCTCGATCTGTTTATTTTGATCATCACGACAGAATTCTAACGCACTAAGTGCACATTCCGTACATTAGTAACGCTTCACTAAGATTGAATAAAAAATTTGTGTTTTAAATGGTTTATTAAACTTGACACAGTGTTCTTCTTCAACTAGACTTCTACTTTTCACTTCCATTTTCCTTTGACTAAACCTTGGTGGTGTCGCACAGATCTGAGGAGAACAGAATGTCTGCTATAAGATCATCTTCACACAATGCAGTAGATAAAAACAGGCTGCGCAGAAGACAGAGTCTTCACGCTTCGTTGACCATGAAAAGTCAGACCGCATTCCGAACTAGGCCTACACAATGTAGTTTTCAAACAAAGGAGAACATTTTTTTCATGTAAGCTGGTAAATTTTATAGCCACGGCGAGCTTCCTAAACACAACCTTGAATTTACATTCATGTCTACATTTCAAAGCGGCCCTATAATTTACGTTTCATTCCAACAAATGAACAACCTATGTCACCAAAGTGTTAGATCGAGATGTAGCTCGTATAATTTAAAAACTTTTCATTTGCGCCGAAATTCAGAGTAGAGTCGTCGCCAAAAACTTGAACTTTTTATGTGGTTTTGTTGATTTTACTTAATTGTTTTATAAATGCATGCATTTTGAAAGCGATTCAAAATATTTGAATGTAACTGTGAACCATTATCTTCAACCAAATTCATAATTCGCTGTCAAAAACTTTTTAGTTTTAGAGGATTGTGCCCCCCCCCCTCCCAAAAAAAAAAAAATGCAGAGTATAACTTAAGCCCTCAACAGCTTAAAAAATGAATTGCCACTTACACTCTAAAAGGGTTCATCTTGTGTGGATTAAAAGCAGACCAACTTTCTGATCTAGTGTTGAATCTTGAGTTCAAAACTTGAGGAGAAAACCTTTCGTGGTTTTAAACTAAGTTACAAACTTCAAAGCGCTACAGCTAGGAGAAATGTTGCAGGTGGCATTTTTGTTTTGAGCTTGATGTACAGCAATCTGCTCCCATCAATAAAGCAATGTTGATAATTAAGCAAATTTTGTTGAAAAATTCATAGGTGACTAGTTTCGTTCTTATTTATGTTAAGTTTTGTTACTTTGTGCGGACGGCATGCTTTTCCAAGGCGGTAGTATCAAAACTTATGAAAATATAATCTTTTATAATATCATGCTCTGAAGCAATAGATTTTTTTCTTTACTGTTAATTTTTAATCTTAAAAAAAAAGGAATCTTTTTATGTTTGTGTCGCGGGCAGCAAAATTTTTACTTTGCTAAAGTAACAGATTATTTAAGCTGGGTTGGTTAAGACATAATTAATGGCGTCTATGATCATCGCCAGCAAAATATCTGCAGCACCTACCAGGAGTTTCCGATTTCACACACACAAAAAATTAATAGCAAACATATACAGTGTTCATACATATGGAACTTATTACGTTAAGTTACATGGAAGAAAGAAATTAGATGCATGTTGCCTATCAACAAAGAGCTGAGCTTTAAGGGCAGCTGTAAAGCATTTTAAACGTTTTTTTTTACGAGGGGCACACCGCTAAACATACACACAAGTAAGACAATCATGGAATAATAATTTAAATTCTTTCTCTCCAGGACACATTAGAGTCATAATAAAGAATGCCTGCCAGAGGTGGAGGCCTTTGTTGGTGTCTTGGGGGCAGCCCTCGCCCTCCAGAAATCAAACATGGCCTTGACTTTGCCACACCATTGCAAGCCATGTCTCCCGACACGCCCATGCCCACAGATGAGAATGAGCTCAACAGCAAGTTTGAAGAGCTGGTGGTGAGTAACTTGTGCCATTCAGTTCGCATCGACTAGATTGTCTCTATAGGGATTGTGTGAAATTAAATACCTTGTTGATTCTTGGCATTAACAGGTGCGTTCACTTTTGTTTTTATGAACACTTAGAAAATTTTGATTTCAACAAAAGTAGTCCGCAGATTACTAAGATTCCTAGAAGCAACATTTGGGTCCCTTCTATTGTTTTGTTGCTCTGGTAGCATTTGTCAAAACTTACCGTCGAAAGGTGAGGTGCTTTTATAAGGCAGAACTGCATTGATAAACATTACACTGTCTTTTCTTTATCAAAAAGTTTTTGTGTGCATATTTATGGTTTTCTTTCGCCAATCGTTTTTATATATTTAAATAGCAATGGTTTTTAGATAAAATAAAATGCTTTATTGCCTTTAAAGTCTACTCTAAGACAGTCTTTACGTCCTTTTCTCAAGTAAAATAATTATATAATAAATGTTCCAGACGTGAAACGCTAGCTTAGGTAATTTGTTTTATATATTTTGTGCAATCACTTCGTTGAGTGAGGTTCACTTTTACTTAGAATCCAATTTTCTATAAATTCACTTTTTGTCATGAGTTCTGGTTACCTCCTATCATGATTCATAAGAATGAGAGGAAAATTAGTTCGGACCCTGGCCATATAGATTAAGATAGCGAGAAATGGACATTATACTATAACTGCACAGGTATGTAAAATATCCAGCCAATCAATATGTGTACAGATTTATGTTTATACAAAATCTACAGTACTGAATTTCAGTGGCTGATTGTTGCATGTTACCTGAGTAGGAAAAAAACGTAAGAAAGTGCCCAGCTTTATCACATATCCTTTCTATGAAATAGAAGTGGCTCCATTTATGAACTGGACCAAAGGATGCGCATTATCTTTTGATACAAAAGTTTTCAAATCATGACTGAGCGTGTTGTGCATGTCCTAGACACTTAAAAACAGCCAACAAGTTTTGCCCTCTTTTAAGGTTAATATTATACAGACCTAATTATCTTTCCGTAAAAGCTTGAGTTAAACTAAACAGGTGATGCACATGAGGCTATGGGCATTACGGTCGGTAAATCAATGAAAATGATGTTTGAAAACAAGCCGCAATTTTTTTTATCGTGTAATGTTCTTGGAGTAAGATAGCAAAGACAAAGTTTTATCTCAAGTAGGCCTATTGTTCTCAAGTATGTCCGACTCACTGCAATGATGCATGATAGAGATTTAGTACTAAGATTCAGCTTGTTTAATAGGTTAGATGAAGGTATGACTTAAAAACATTCATCACACATTTTAGCTATATTGGAGTTACAGAAAGAGTAAAATATACGAAAAGATGTTTTCACACACAGAAACCGCCTTGCTTTAAAACTTAAAGATTAGAGTTATTTTTAATAAGTAATTTGCAAAAAAAAAAAATATCAAATTAAACAAATAGTTTAAAAAAAACATCAACACAAAGTTTTTAATCTATTTCCAGTAATTATCTCAATAGCATGCAAAATGATCTTGATATCTAAGAACATCCCAACAAACCCAAATAAACGTAATTAGCAACAACATTTAGAACCACCTGAAATCTCTCTAACATCAGTCCTACCCTACAAACCTGCAATATCACCACTTCAAACAGTATGAAGACTAAGAGAGACTCTCTTCAGGGCAAAGACATATTTTGGTTTGACGATAGCTCCTTTCTAAATCCGGGATCTTTCTTAACTATTGGCATTTCCAGCAAGTGATTGAATTCGTGGTGTCTTTTCCAGGCCGAGCTTGGATTAGACAAGACTCACCGGGATGCCCTTTACAATCTGCCGCCAGAGAAGAAATGGCAGATATACTGCAGCAAGAAAGCGGTATGTAATCAATGTCTAGACTGTTTTCTAAAGGCTCTATCTTTTCCCTCAATACTATATTCTTTGTCTGAGTATTGAAATGTTAGCCAATCTAATTAGGCTCTTCTTCATTATGTTTGCTCTCTTTTCCCCTCACTTTTCACTCTGCCTGTATGTGTCTGACACCCCAACCCCTCTGCCCTCCACTGCTTTGCCCTTTGTATTACTCATTTGTCCAAATAGGTCGGAGTGCCCCTCTACTCTTAACTTTGCTCTTCACACGGAAGCTTGGTTTACACACCATGACCCGAATTCTTCGCACCTGACTTTTCCGATTAGGTCAAATTAGTCTTCACTTAGTCCCGTCATTTAACATTGAGCTGAACGTGCCCACCCCTTCCTCTCTGTCTGTCTGTCCGTCTGTCTGTCTGTCTGCCTCTCTCTCTCTCTCTCTCTCTCTCTCGCTCTCTCTCTCTCTCTTTCTCGACAAGAACACCTGAGCAAAGTGCGCATCATCAAACTCGATCATGGTTCGGCGTGAGATGACATTTCCACAACTTCCGCCAACTTGGGAGGGTTTACCAGGCGTTGTGCTCACTAACTTCCTTTTATCTACGCTTTTGGGAACTTTTGTTATATTTTCCCACCACTTGGCCAATCCTCAAAAATGTCTATTTTCTTTGTTTTCTTTCGGCGTCTGCCACATATGGTTACCAAACGCTATCCATTTATCGATTGGTTTGCAATAAATACATCCCTTTCCTTATTTTGAAATGATAATATTTTGTGCTTTGTTTATTTTGCAAGAGCACCTTAAAATCATACTATTGGTGGTAAAATTATACCGTCTATATGCACAAGAAAGGAATTCGAGCTCGGAAATTTAAAACATTATCAAAATTTTATGTTAATCTACCTGCCGTTGTAATACTGTCGCGATATCGCTAAAATACTGCCGAATGCATTTTTACTCGGAAGACTGTATTATAAAATAATAGTTGTTATTTTCGGAGAGTTACTCGACCATCATTTTATATGACAATCAAGACACATGCGAAAAAAATCGCAAGATATCCTCCAAGGGGTTACTCAATAAACAAAAATTTGAAACTTAAACTACGCGTATAGTGTTATCCAACTCCAAACTAAGCTGCGGGTTAGAAGTAAGATTGCCCAAATAAACGAAAAATCAAAACATCCGATTCGACCATGACATCCACTACCAGATAACCAAAGACCAGTTTCCTTAATAAGGGCAGCCAAGCTGCCTCCCTCTGCATCACTGCTCCATGCTTCGAAGGCGATAAAGTTCGTCTGATGTCTATCTGCTGACTGTGCCCGTCTCTTCCGCTGGGCTAATCCATTACACTGCAGGCAAGGGAAATGGGCGTAAATGTGAACTTACATACAGGTTTGCACATTACGCAAGTTTCGCTATAGGCATCTATCTCAAATTAGACGTGGAGTGCGATTTGGTTCTTTATAATAATTTGTCTTTGCTAACCTGCGTAAAGGCCTAAATGAAAATATGCATTGGCTACATGAACGATATAACTACTTTTCGCCCAGATAGATAGGTAGAGAGAGAGAGAGTGAGAGAGAGACAGACAGAGACAGAGAGAAAGAAAAAGAGAGAGAGAGAGAGAGAGGGTAGGAGGAGGGGGTCGTCTAGGGGCTCTGAGAAATGAGAGAGTGGCGAAGAAGAGAGGCAGAAAAAGAAACAGCCAAGCGCATGGAATAGCTTACACTATTTTAGAACAGCGCCAGATCACCTTACAGTAGGCCCTAACTTTTTCCTTTTCTTTCAAAAAAAAAAAAAACCATCTATCTTTCTTTGAAGCTTTTATTTTTGTGGAGATGTTTGGTATATCGATCGCAAAACGCTATAAAATTCTTCAATAGCACACAGCAACTTAATCATGTCCTCTGATTTTTTCAAAAGTACGTTCACAATAGTTCTGCCCTGTACCTGCATGAAAGGCAGGAAAGTGGGTGCATGTTGATGGACATATTGCCTTTAACTTAAATTCATTTTTCTGCTCCAGTTTATTACAGTCATTTATGTGATGATATAAAAAGCCATTGAGTCTCAATAAACCCGATATGGTCGCTGTAGTTCCGAAACTATGTTCGCAATCTTTTTATCGATATCAAGCGGTGAGCTAATAGAGATCAAGTTCACGTATTCTCCTCTTTTGTTGAGCGTCGATTAAACTGGCCCGCATAAAATGCATGTTGTAGAACTGTATCAGATTGGCAACTACGAACAGGTTCTTTGAAAGCATGGCAGTCTCGCTTATTCTCTCGTTCTTTTGACTCACCCATTTAGTTGATTTCTCTTATTACTTACTGCTCTTCTTTCCATGAGCTAGACTTCTGCAAGGGCAATTTATCAAACACAAATTTACTTTGAATCAAATCATTGACCGCCGCCAAGCATTTATTAGTTTTACCACTTTCTGAAATAGCTTTCAAGTCTTTTTATGATAGCTATTGTGCTCAGCGAAACTTTGGTAACGTTCTTCAATCAATTAGCAATCCCCAGTACCATACAACTTCAAGAACGAATTATATTAATTTACTTTCATTACTTCTAGACTTAAAAAGGTTATATGCAATCGAGTGAACTTATTACCGAAAGATACTTTCAAAACTACGGTCGGAATAAGAATAAGAATAGTTTATTGTCCAAATATATACCCTGTTTGCAAGGAGATGCTTTAAATGACATGGATAGTTCTAAATCCACAGTTTCTTTTGAGTTAAGATCGTGCTGAGGAAGTTGTATTCAGTTTACTGTAGGTTCCAGGATTCCACAAAACACTGTCATTAAGTCGGTGGAAGGCAACGTGACAAGACGAGCTACCGTTAGTCAAACCTGCGACAGCTCGATAGTGTCAACTGTGGTCCCTGGTTGTGTACTTGGACAGATTGACCCACCGACCTGCTGCGACTCACTTAGCTGATTTAAAGTAGACTTTTTAAGTCCCATTGAGTCTCAGAGGCAAAAACAACTAACACGTCAAGAAGGTTACTTTTTATGTCCTCTTCTTCTTCTCATATAACCCCTCTCCTTGCAACTCTCTGTCTCTCTGTCTCTCTGTCTCTCTGTCTGTCTCTCTGTCTCTCTGTCTGTCTGTCTGTCTGTCTCTCTCTCTCTCTCTCCCCCCCCTCTCTCCCGCCCCCTCTCTCTCCTTACTCCTCAGGCTTGTCGCGAGCAGACCTCAGTTTATATTGACCAAAATGTTATCGTCACCATCATAATTACAATACTTTTCCATCCCATCGATACTAACAAATAATTATCGGACAAGTTTGACTTTCTTTGGTGAGAGAAATATATTGATAACGCAAAGTAAGTTCTTTCCCTCTCTCTCTCTC
>BMAT01003693.1:204998-224281 GCA_019649035.1 Elysia marginata | reverse complement strand
CCCCGCCCCTCTCTATCTTTCTTTTTCTAAACAAGCTATTTCTGCTGTTTCTCTTTTCTTTTTGTACATATCTAAGCCTTCGTACACATCATTGGTCTTAGATCATCCACAGGTTCTTTCTTTCTCCATGTCACTCCAGTCTCTGTTTCTGCTTGCCTTGTCTGTCTATCCACCCGTCCTCCACCCCCCCCCACACACACACACACGAACATCTCCTCTTTCTCTCTCTCTCTCTCTCTCTCTCTCTCTCTTTTTTTTTCTCGCTCTCTTTCCGGTAAAAGAATAATAATTTTGAGAACGTTGTGAAAATGTTCGTCCTACAACATGAAAACCCACTCGTCTACCAAGTCTTTGTGGTGCTTCGTTCTCTCCGTCTGTCTATCAATGTATCTAACTATGCCTGCCCATGGGTGGCAATCTATGTAAGTAAAATTTCTGTCTATCTATCTACCTACAACTATTTGTAACTATCTATCTAGCTATAAATACCTGTCTGTCTGCCTGCCTGCACACCTTTTCTTTGTCAAGATTAATGATATTATGAATTGTTTCTTTTTTGTGTAATATAATTATGATTTTAGGACTGATGTACAAGTTTAAATTCATGGTTTCCTTAAACGTCGAAAAGAAAGAAAAAAGGATTTCAATTTACCATCATAACTATTGATTTCATTTGATATTTTCTATTTTAGGACGTTGGCACTGGAAAACAACATGGACCTACAGACTATATTCAGAACCTTTCAGTTATTAATAATGTGAGTCTTTAAGAAAAACTTGGTAATGTATTTTCAGATTGCTATTACGTTTTTATGTGACGTCGAATACTCAGCGTTAGTTTAATTAGTCATTTTTTAAAATGGCCTATGTATAATGTTTCGAGATATTAGAACAGTGAAACACAGGTAAAAGAGCTTTTTTCTATAATGCATATGCTTCAAAACACTTTTTTTAATCAACGTGGTTAAAAGGTGATAAAAATAACTTATTTAAAAACTATGTCCTTCGTTTAGGCCATTATAAACATTAAGGTGATTAAATAAATAATGGTAATGACAATGTAATTTGAAACGAACTTAAAGGTATGGCGTTAAGTTAAATAAAACGTACCAATTTGCGACAGAAATTGACAGTTCCTTCGCTCTTTCCCAACACAATGAATCTATTTCCACAGAATGTCACAAAAGACGGTGGAGGAGATTTCACCTCTGCTATCGAGCTTGTGGAAAACCTGAAGACTGCCTTGAGGACGCAAACTTTGAGGTCAGTGCTGTCTCAGTTAGGTCACTATAATTGTGTCGGTTTTCATTTCGTTTTCAGATAATTTGTCTGAAGTAGATGTACTTATATCTTTATAAAGCAAATCTGAATGCCCGTTTACTTGAACGGATAAAGAATACAACCATCTTTTTTTAAATGAAATTAAAATCACAGTTGAAAATTCCAAGGGTCTCAATGATCGTCAAATCGTTAAATATCTGATACAAAAATCTTCAACGTGAAATGCTGTTGAGTGCAGAGAGTATGTTGTCTTCATGAATTGGTGACCCTTTTTCTTTTTAAAACACAAAAAAGTAGAAAATGAAGATGTGACAAGCACTATGCAGCATGGCGGACAAGTTGGACAAAAATATTCTGAAAGAGACCTGACGAGGGCCATGGTCTGACACAATCTTTGGTTGTCACAAAACGTTTTCTGTGAAATGCGTCTTGAGATTTTTATTCGCGACATTTTAAAGTCAGTATTTTTGGCCTCTTATTAGGTCCTTATATTTTCAAATGCGAGAGCGTGCTCACAGTTAGTACAATTAATTGACAGTTGGACATTATGAAAAGTAAAAAAAGGAAGTTCTACAGACATAAGTTTTCTATAATCAATTCCTATTCCAGTTTTTGTGGTATCTTTTATCGAGGGCCTACAGACAAATTTTCCATTATCAATTCCTATTTCAGTTTTGTAATATCTTTTATCGAGGGCAACGGACTTCAGTGTCTCCTAGACTGTCTAGCTAAGATGGACTACGATACATCTGAGGGCCCTCTGCACACAGCTATCATTGGCTGCATCAAGGCTCTCATGAACAATTCAGTAAGCAAACCACCTTTACCCCTAAGTGTAAAACGAAATAATGAAAATGTTGAGGAACATGGTAACAATGATAGCAATGACTATAATCGTATTAGGGATTCAGAATCACATTAATAAAAAGAACACATGAATACATATGAACAATGATAAAAATGATTTTATAGTAATAAAATCACAACATTATATTAATGATCGCAATGATGTTTGATGATGAAAGTGATAAATAATGGACAACGTTGATGGTATTGATGATGGTCATTATCAATCAATTAAAAGTTAAAAGTTAACTAACGATAGATAACAAGTGAAATTTACCACTTACAGGTATCTTCTGTTCATGTTTAAATGTGCTTTGTTGTTTTTTTACCTAACTGTGGAAATCGGGCCGAGTATATATACTAATTGAACTGTTTATTGTCTTTTTGCTGGCTTTAACTTACAGCAAGGCAGAGCCCACGTTCTGGCCCACCCAGACTGCATCAATATGATCGCTCAGAGCCTGGCTGTGGAGAACATCAAAACAAAGACCTCTGCTCTGGAGATCTTGGGTGCAATATGTCTGGTGCCTGGTGGTCATCGCAAAGTTCTCAATGCTATGTTGCATTTCCAGAAGTGGGCCGGCGAGAGGACACGCTTTCAGGTATGCCTAAAGTATTTCACCGCGTCTTAATATCTCCAATTTTTAAAGGAAATATGAGTAGATTTTTGCGCGACATTTGTTTTTATGTGGCGGTAAAGTATTTCAGTAAGAGGATTTACATCTGTCTTAGTTTTTTAGGATGATTAGAAATATTTTATTTACTTCAAGTTGTTTCTTATTGTGTAAGCCAAGTTTTGAACTATGTAGTAGACACTGATTAAGACCACATTATTTACAAAAGACCTGGCTATCTCTCTTGAAGCAAATCAACATACCTATGATAATACTGATAGTTTAAGACAAGAATAGCATTTGACTGTTAATAAGGGCTGTTTCGGATTTTTTATAGTAATTAATGGGGTCTAGTTTTAAATACCCTAAATTTTTAGTAGTGTGAAAGAAGCCAACGATATCGTCCTCTCAGGTTTTCATGGTCAAATTTGCCACACCTACTGTTTTCTCCCCCAACAGCTCCTCATCTATGACCTTGACAGAAGTACAGGAAAGTACAGAGATGAAGTGACCCTGAAGACAGCCATTATGTCCTTCATTAACGCCGCTCTCAAGTACGGAGCAGGCCAGGTATGCCATTTATCCAAGTTTTTAGTGCAGTAATCAATAAACCACTAGAGTATCACGCAGCTTTTGATTTCATATTTTTTTAGACTTATATGTGTAAAGATCACCGTGACCATCAGTTATGAGCGCTACCTTTAGCAAATTCCACTATCAAAATTTGGCCCAAAACTCCTTTCACTGCGCACTATACTCGGAAATAAAAATTACAGCAGCGTGTTTTGGCCAGCCGGCATGTTAAGACTTGGAGACTAGAGGTCATTTTTGGCTGATGTGGCCTGTCAGCACTTTATTTCGCCATGCCTGCCTTAAGGTACATTCTAATATATAGACCCTTCAGTATCTTGCACCCGAGAACCTTCTATTACGTTTCCCAAAATTTCGTTTATTAGTTGACCTGTAAAGATACTATGATGGAACGGCAAGTAAAGCCATTCAAGTATAGTTTATCCAAGCCGACTGGCCGAATGCTTTGATAAGACTGTTAATTTTCATTTTGTTATTTTTTGCATACCTGTATGTAGGCATTAGTTCGGTCAGTTGGCCCGTTCCAATGCGATGACTCGTAATTGGCATAAATGTAGCGCTGCGTCTTCTTTGCTATTGCTTTTTCCACTGTATTTTTAATTATGTAAAGCTTGCATATTGAAAATCTGTAAAAAGACGTAAAGCCACATTTGATTTTCCAAAACAGAGCGTGCATTTTTACGAACGTATTGAACTTTAGTATGTTTCTATTTTTTATTTTTTTTTGTTTATTTTTTTAAAGGAAAATGTTAACCTTCTATTTCATAAAACTGGTTTTCTTTTTAAGTGCTAATTATCAGCTCATTCAGTTCTGCTGCCCGCCAAAATTGGTAATCACAGGATAAAGATTCATGATTCACCGTCTCAGAAATTTGTTTTATGGCAAGTTAAAATCACACGTTCAATAACTTTTTTCTACACTGACGTTTTCAACAATATTACCTTAGTCCGTAGACTTAACTTTTCAACAGCTTTGCTCAATTATGTTACCTTTATACATATTTTTTTTTATCTTGCCTTAGACTCTCTCAGAATGTTAAATGACTTCATGAGATTTCGTGCGTGTTATGAGTTCTTTAATCAAGGCGAGAAGCGTTAAAATTATTATCCTTGTGCTGCTTTCCTACCAGGGAAGAATTGCAGATATTTAGACCTGCAAGCAAAGTGTAGCAGCGGTAAATATTTCTCCCGAAAGTCCTGGCCTCTTTCTCACAAGCTGTTTCTCTTATTACACCACAGGACCATTTGGAATTTCGGTTACACCTTCGTTATGAGTTCTTAATGTTAGGCATTGTGCCTGTGATGAAGAAGATGCGATCCCATGGGAACACAACCCTAGATAGGTGAGTACAGTTTAGAACAGGCGCGTGAGGCATTCACCACCTATCTACCAATTACAGGTAATGGTTGGTTCATGTTATTTAACCTAATTATAGGTCGGCATAATCCTTTGTCATTAGCAAGTTAGAATATATGGCGTGAAGAACACGAAGACACTCATGTACATTTTTATCGCTCAGGATGCAAAATTATTTTATGCAATGGATTTTTAACTTTTTAGACTAACAAATATTCTTCTTTTTGAGTTCTTAGTTTTCAATGACGCGTTTAATTTGTAGCGACAGTGTTTCCAACGTCTTGAATATTACTACCACTACCATTCTATTATAAAAAGTAGTAGAAGCAACAGTAGTAGTAGTAGTAGTAGTAGTGGTAGTAGTAGTAGTAGTAGTAAAAGTAGCAGATTAGCGACAGTCTCAGAGGTAGATAAGCAAAGTTGTAATTTTAACATAGCTCTGTTGCTGTCATTGATATCTTTTTAAAAAATAAACCATGCATTGTTGTTTTTTAAAAAATTAAGCCATATTTGGGTATAGATAACGAAATAGTTGAATGTCCTAGCATGTATTTCTAGTAAATAAAACAACCTTTTCCTAATTAAGAGTACACACACAGATGTAAAAAAAGCTGCTCAGTTTGAATCCATGAACAGGTATGATTGAAGTTGTCTCACACGCGTTTACGAAAGGAATATCAACCTAAAAATTTAGCATTATACACTGTAGTACGATCATACTACTCTCCATAAGAAAAATATGAAACCGACACTGCCCGTTTATTGTATATTTGATGAGTTATGACCTGGTGTAATTTTCCTCAGGCATTTAGATTTCTTTGAGATGGTTCGGAATGAAGATGAAAAAGAATTCGCCAAAAGGTTCGATGGGGTGAGTACGACTAGATTGGTTTTAATCTGAATTGAATGATATGTACCGAAATCATAACAAACTTTTAAAGTCAACTAAGCCGTTACATTTGCAGCAATCCATTCAAACCAGTTTCTTGCCACCCAGCCTCAATATTTTCTTGTTCTTTGTATTTCCAACATATAAAAAATGAACAAATCCTGCAAAAAAAAACTTCGATAAATTCTTTGGCAACCCTTATACAAGTTCATAGGAAGATAGTTTTACAACTCTTTTTCGTGTCAGTCAATTCCTGTATCTTTTATTCTCTAACCAAATAAGGTCCATGTCGACTCAAAGAGTGCCAATGCGATGTTTGATGTCCTTAGGAAAAAGTTGCATCTATCGACAGCGTATCCCAGCCTGCTATCCATCCTGTATCACATGCTTCTCATACCCTGTAAGTTGTACAAAAAGTATTTTACAGAACTTTTACATGATAATTACGATTTTAATCTTGTAGAGCGTTGAAAATATACATTTTTTCATAGGAGTACACATTGATTTATATTCAGATAGGTCTCTGCCAGTCTGTGTACTTTAAAACGTTGAAGAATTTTTTTAATCCAACTGCAACTTCTATGTGTCTCAGATGGTAAGAACGACGTGCTGCAGGTGTGGTCTCTGGCAGACAAGATTGTTCAACAGCTCGTCTTGCAGCTAAAGAAAGGCGAGGACCCGGATGGCGCTCCGCTGGAGGAGATCAACGTCAAACAACTCATTCGGCAGTGAGTGGTTATGTCTCTTTGTACAGACCCTAACATAACATGACTGAATGATAATAAAAGCGGTTTAAGTTTCTCGATGCATCATACTCTTTTAGCAATCAAAATCCTTTTTATAAAGTTTTTTTTTGGTTTCTTAAGTTTCCCTCTTTTAAATACTCTAAAATGCCTAACAATGTGAATGCCTTTCTAGGTTTCACCTTACCGGGTGCCTTTAGATAAAGATCCGAAGAGTCTTCAGAGCACATGTGCCGGTATTCCTACACTACTTTGTGACCATAAAATTTTACATCGTTAGTGTATTATTATTTTTTTATGATTATGATTATCGATTTCAAAACACTTTTTACCTTGTTTTTGCCTGCCTTTTTACAGACTTGCCAGTGAAACAGACATTAAAAGTTTTCAAGCAAAACTCCGTGACGCTGAAAAAGCAAACGATGACCTGGCTGCAAAACTGGCCAAAAAAGAAAGAGAGTGTGAAGTTAGGGTCGAGGAAAAGGTAATTTCAATTCTCTATTCTTGAATGAATATGACATTGTTTTGTACAAAGAATCCACATTTATTTTATTGAAACATGTCTAACAAGCGCGTTTAGTAAATAGCACATTACAACTTAAAATTCCCCCATTTGAATATCTCTTTGTCTGTCTGTCAGTCTCTCATCCCCCATTTCCCCCTCTCTTTCTCTCTGCCTCTCTCTATTCTTCTCTCCTTCTCATTTGTCTGTTTACCTTGTTTCCTTCTTTTCCACTGTACTGATTTCCTTAGTCTGTTCTTTTAGCTACTCTTACTTTTTTCTCATATTTTGTTCCCTTGTTACTTTCTACTCATCTTCTTCAGCTTGTTCACTTCTTTATTGTTCTGTTTTTGTCTTTGCGTATTTGTCTGTTTAAGGTTCCTTTGACTTTTCCTGGTTCTGTATGCCTGTCTTGTTTATCTGTTTTACAGTACCTCTTTTGTTTTGTTTTTTCGATCCGCAATAAAAATGTGTGTATAACCCACAGGAAGAATTGGTTTCTACAATGAACATGATGAAGTCTAAACTGGATAAGGAAGTTGCAGCCCACGCCGAGACAAGGCAACAACTCCAAGACTTGCTATCTAGGGTTGAGGACATTCGTTCACAGGTGAGATTTTACGTTATGAATTTTTGCGTTAATATATAACAATATATTCAATTCACTCGTTGGTAATTCTTTCTGTAAAGCCAACTAATGGATTGCTTTGAAAAAAATATTTTGAAAGGTATAAAAAATAAAGTTTTATACACATATTAAATATTTCAAATGTGTCAATCGGGGAAAAGGAAAGAAAACCCACTGTCTGCTTAAGAAGCACTTCAAACCTTTAGATACCTCTTCTACATATTACTTAAAACTGTAGACCTTTACTGAGCCATAAATATATCAAGTTTCTTAATCCTTAACTTTTAATCATGTTGTGCAAAGGAGAAATTTTATATACAAGTATAACTATCTTTGACTTGTCTTTTTGGTTTTGATCAGTTGGATACTGAAAGGGGAGAGAAGCAAAAGCTTCAACAGCTTTTCCACAATGGAAGTCTTCCAGCAGACGCCAGAGCAGGTCTCTCGGCAGCAGCATCCACCCTCATATCTGATATCGAGGCCAAGGTCAAGGCTAACGGCGCCCCCTCACAGCCCCCACCACCTCCACCTCCCCCACCACCACCACCAGGCATGCCTCCACCCCCACCGCCTCCACCTGCTCCAGGAGCGCCTCCTCTCTCATCACATTTAGGTTAGCAAACCTGCTTTGTCAGTTTAGAAATAAAAACAGAATGAGAATGAAAGAGATAGATTGAGATGAACTCGCAAAGCGAAAACAGTTTAGGTAAATGACTGCATTTTGCTGATGCTAACAAAGCCAACAGGTGAAAAGCCTTGGGATTTTGCAGGAAATGATTTTTGTTCTACACAGTAGCAGTAAAGATTCGTTAGTTGTACCTGCAGTGAAAACTAAGACCTATGGAGAAAAATCGTTTTCATACGCAGCTCCTCACGTTTGGAACTAGCTTCCTCTGCCCATTCAACGCTCTCAGACTGCGTTAAAAACGCACCTATTTCAAATGTATCTGTCCTAACTTTATTTTGTTCTGTGAATGTGTATTGAAAAGATGTCAATGTCATTGTTGTCTAATGCTCTTTGAGTTTTTTGTAAAAGCGCTATATAAATGTTCATTATTTTTATTATTATTATTATTATTATTATTATTATTATTATTATTATTATTATTATTATATGATCCAAATGTTAATAAATAAATGTCACAGGATAGATAGGTTTATTATTCCTACTCAGTATTGAGTATGTGGAGTAACAAGAATTAAATGGATGAATTTAATTCTTTCCAAGACAAAGGGGGGGGGGGTGAAAGAAGACTTTACACAAACATTCTTTCTCCTAACTAACATTTAATGTATTGGTCTCGAAGTAAAGTTCAAAAACAAAGAAACATGATATATCCCAAGTCAATTTTATATTACAATATTAAGGTATAAAGTTGAAGTGTTAAAATATGATTATTTGTTCTTTCTCCATGCTTCCTGTTAAAGGAATGAATGGAGTAAATTCCAGCTTATCTGCTAAACTCAAGGGAAATCCTAAGCCTAAAGTGCCAATGAAATCTTTCAACTGGACCAAGATTCCTGAAGTAAGTTAGCACCATTTTGTTTCTGTTCGCAACTTAAGGGTACTCTGCTGATTAATTTACGTGGTACTTCCATTCGTCTCAAAAGTTATGCGCCGATTTCTTTCTTAATAACTTTTGAAGATAGTAAATTGTTACTGTTTTTCAAATCTTGTGATTTAAGTTTCTATTTAAGCATAATTATTATTATTTTTTTTAATCTGCAAGCCTTCTTTCCTAAATTTGGTTTCGTTTCGTTTTCTTATAAACGTATACATATTTTTCAAGTAAATTTATATTAGCCGTGTTTCTTTTTTCTCACAGAATCAAATCACTGGAACTATTTGGAGCGAACTGAATCATTCCAAGGTACTGATGAGCAGCAATATCTTCTTCTGGTGGTTTAATCAAATCATTTAATGTTCATCTTCATCGTTTATCGATTATTGATATGAATTCTTAGCCTTTTTCTCTGGTCCTAAAGCCTTTTGAATCAAATTTGTATTTGCTGGTTTATGTAATTTGAGTTTGACTACTATCCAATGTCTTTAATGCTGGATCTCTGTGGTTATATTTTTTCCAAAGGCTTATCAAAAGCTGGACCTTGAAGAATTCCAGACAACTTTCTCGGCTTATACAAAACCGGTCAATGAGGAAGTGGAGGAAGATCAGAAAAACACGAACAAATCAAAATCTCAGGTACTCACCGTAATTGACGGGAGGCGGAGCCAGAACTGCACTATCTTGCTGTCCAAGCTCAAACTGACCAATGAGGAGCTAGCTAAAGCTGTTATGAACGTTGATGAGGGAGAGGATTTACCCAAAGATATGGTGGAGCAGGTATATATGCCTTTCATAGGTTACTTATGGAGATAGTAGTTTAATAGTTGTCATGTTACATGATGACAGCTCATAATCATGTGGTTCATGTTGTTCTTGGACTTGGTCATCGTTTGGCCGTCTATTTACATTAGCGTTTTGTAAAATTATCATGGACAAAATAATAACCATGACGAACTTCATCAGATAACAGCTTCATACATCTTTGAATCAATAATAGTCACTACAATGATCCGGTTTGGACTTTATATCGCTTTTATTTTCATTTGCATGTGTCCTAAAATAAACAGAGACTAGATGACCAGTCTCGATTATCTTTATACGTATTTACCCTATGCCTTTGCTTTTCCCAGCTTCTCAAATTTGTGCCAACCGCTGAAGAGGTGCAGCTTTTATCTGAATATTCCCACGAAATAGACAACATGGCTCGAGCTGACAGGTTCCTGTTTGAGATGAGCAAGTGAGTAGGAGGAATCGTTAGAAAGGGAAAAGAACATGCAAGTTTGTTTTTTTGCATGGTTTAAAAATGAAATAAATTGCTGAATATCGTGTGTGAATTAAAACAACTTTTGAACTTTAAATTCAACATGTATGGCTTCTCCTTCGCCTCTCAGCTCCCCGGCAAGCACAGGCATCCAACAAAGGTCCTCCACACCATCCTATCTTGTGCTATCTCTTCCACTTATTTCTTTGGCTTACCTGCGGATTCCATCTCTGCCTCAATTTCTCTCCTCCACGTCATTCTTGGCCTCCCTCTGGCTCTGCGGCCCTGTGTGTTCCATACCAAGCTATGCCTTGTAATGCACCACAGATTTAATGCACTGCCTTGGTTTCCTTAACGTGTGCCCAGTCCATCTCCACTTTCTTTTCCTCATATCCACCTCCATCGGTTGTTGCTGCGTTATTTCCCACAAGTCAGTATTACTGATGATTTCCGGTCAGTGTATACTGATGATAACATGGATGACTGTATTTGCTTAAAAACACCCTGAAGTGAAAATAATGAGATTCCAAATTCCGTTGCAATGACGTCACACCGCCTCTTAGTGGAAACTTGGTGTAGGCATACAACTGCTCAGTAGATTGCGAGTTTGAATGCATATTCGATGATTACATGTGCAGTATTACACGGTTCATGTATTTAAAAGGCACCTTTCCCGTATGCTACGCATTATGTTTTCCGAAACTTCATTTCAGATTAGAGCCGACAGGGTGCGCGATATTCCTGAGTATCAATGTAAAAGTGGGAATAGGATTTTGAGCAGGATGAATTCATTGTGTCTACATTGATGATAAAAATGTGATATCTCTGGTTAAAAAATGGACGAAAATGCGAATCTTTAGTATAATATTGTTGTAAAAATGTAGAGAAAATGTTTAGCGGCGGAGCGAGAAAGTGTTCGCCAAAGGAACTGGGAAAACTTTCATAATCACTGGCACTTTTTGAACAGACGTCCATACTCGCTGATTTCTCACCAGCGACACCTTTCGTATTAATTTAATTCTTTAATTTATTTCAGCCGCGCTCAAACGATAATCGATTTTCTAAATTCAAAATAAATAAATGAGATTCAACATGATTTGTGGCGAAACGATTTTCAGACTTTGGGGAGTTAGTCCCCTCAGCGATATTTGTGACGAAATGTTACAATCCCAAAATAATGTCTCTTATGTAAAAAAAAAAAAAAAGATAAAACGTCTCCCGCGACCCATAATGTGTATTGTTAAATCATTTTTTAAATGTTGTTCAAATGACTTATTCATAATCATGCGTTCATAAAAAGTGTATAACGTTGGCTCAAGGCTGACACAATTTGAACTGTTATTGAAATGTAAAAACCAAAATCCAAATCAATTAAAAACTCACGTCTTTATCAATTTCCTCTTTCTTGTCTATCTAGAATCGTCCATTATGAAGAAAGGCTGAAGGCAATGTACTTCAAAAAGAAGTTCCAGGAAAGAAAAGTGGACTGTAAACAAAAGATTGATGGTGGGTTTTTTTCAAATGATGCACCTCATACACAGCTGAGAGTTAGGATTGACATAATTTGATTTGTTGTCATAGGAGGGAATGCCTTTTTTCCCTTTATAAATCGTATTATTAATTATTCCCTATCACAGGCATGTTGATCAAAACTATTCACTTTTGTAATATCAAAGTCCAATTTACTTGAAAATATTTCTCTCTTTCTTCGTCTGTACTTTTACCATTTTAGAAGCAATAACTTCTAGACGTTATTCTAATAAGATAAAAAAAATCTTGTTCATGTATTTCACATTTTATTTTTTATTAGTACAGCTTTGCACTACTTATTTGAGAAAAAGTTTTCAACTCAAAATATTTTTTTATATTTATGGGTAATAAATAGGTTAAAGAGAATCTATAAAGCCTATTCTTATTTTGTTGGGTTTTTTTTTTCATAAACGTTTAGTTTCCAGTTCAAACTTAATCTAGTCAATTTAAATATGTTGCCCGGAATTTTTTAAACAGTTCAAATATGAACCTTTGGTCACAATTGAACTAATGATGTGACCCAACCGACGGAACGTGCATTTTAAAAAGATACAAAATAGTCTACTTCTTATAGAAAATCTTATCGAAAGTATTAATAACATGCTTTTTCAGTATCTTTCTAGCAGTGTTAAGATTGGTTTTATGGCAATTGCTTGCCTCTCTTATTTGGTTTTACCGCTTTTGTTCATTTGTACATTTTCCCCTTTTATTTGTCTATCTCCTATTGTGTTTTTTTTTCTATTACTGCTACTTCTCTTTCTTGACATCCTGCCTCCTGCCACCACTGCTTTTCTTTACTTTTCCTGGCTTCAGCTGTATTTGAGGGCAGCAAAGAGGTATTCAAAAGTCATGGTTTGAAGAGGTTTTTGGAGTTGGTTCTCGCATTGGGCAACTTCATGAACAAAGGCCAGAGAGGGTCGGCATTGGGCTTCAAGCTTGCCAGCCTCAGCAAGATGGTGGATACCAAGGCCAGTGCCAACAAAAACATGACGCTGTTGCACTTTCTGGTGGAGGTTGTGGACAAGAAAGTAGGTCTCAAGTTTTGTTCTACAGATACTATATTGTTTAAGTAAATGTTACTTTATAAATACAGAATTTGGTTGCAAGCAAGACTGGATTTATGACGATTTTTCTCTTCTTATGCAACTGTGTGGTAATTTGGGCTAGTAGTAGACCTTTGCTTTTGGACCAGAAGGTCCAGAGTTCGATTCCTGGTGAACAGATAAACGTTAGGTCCCTGGAAAAGGCTATTTTTTCATATTTTGCACCTCACTCAGGCACGATTTAAGTAACCGGCTATGTTGTTGGGGCATGACTTTAAGCTTTTTACTATTTTGTTTAGCATTTAAATGTTGGTTGAACACTTTCATCCCTAATTAATTTTTAATCAAATTTGAATTCAACACTTATCGATTTGATAAATTATCCACTTAATTTACCAATATTAGGCTTTAAACAACGTTTAGGGAGGCCTCACTAGGTTTGGAACTATATACTGATTGCCCAAAGAAACGTAACACCGACTGTTTAAGAGGTATGAACTAAATAAATTATACAGAAATCGTGGCATAATACTCGTACTCCATTTTAAAGGTAATTTGTTTCTCTTTAAGGTGACTTCAAAAACTGATCACAATACATGACTCTTATTAAAGTAGAAGAAAACAGGATATGAGCGTTAGAGATTTAAAATTTAAACTATACATTTTGCTTTTACCTGAAAAAAAAATCATGTCGGTCAATTTAATCAGCCCGTAGGTTTTACTCTTATCAGGACAGGCTCATGCTAATCACGGGTATGGCCTTCTTTGGCATCCACAACAATAGCACATCGGCGTTTCATTGAAGATACGAGAGTTTATGCAGCGAGTGTCTGGCTCTTGAGATTGGTGAATTTGACTGTCAAGTCACCAATGCAAGTAGTCGTATAGATGTTGATAGGATTGAGATCAACTGAAAGGGCTGGTCATAGAAGAACTTCAACGTTGTTTTGGTCTAGAAACTGTTCAGTATATAGAGTTGTGTGAGCTCTTGCCTTGTCATGTTGAAAAACAAAATTTCTATGCATACCATTGCAAATCTCCATGTAAGCCTGAAACATATCTTGCACTTACTTTTGTGATTTTATTGCTCTCATTTGAAAAAAAACAACACAGGGCCAATCCTGTCATTAAACGTGTTAGCACCCCACATCATCAAAGGGTGCTCCACCCCGTTAGGTTCCCTGACACAATCGATGTGGTGTCTTTTACTGCTTCTCCTCCACGAATGTACACAACCATAATGATGGTCAATTCAGAACAAGGGATCGCCACTGAATACAACTGAGCCCCATCGGGTGCGATCTCAAGCGGCATACTTCTGAGCCCATTAAGCATTAATCGTGACGTTGGGTCAAGATAGGCCGAGCATGTAAACCAGAGGCAGATAAGCGTCTCCTCATTGCAATTGCACTTACATGTCGGTTGCTTCTTCCTCTTGTCTGTTGTTATGAAGAGGAAATTGAAAGAAAACTGTTATTCCCACAATTTCTGACGAGTTGTCTGTGTTGTCTCTGGGTTGTTTACCTAGGTCTTCCAGAACGGGTGCAATCTCTTGCCATGTTCGTCTGATATCAACATTGTCTGAGCCTAAAAAAGTCATTGTTCTGTTTACGTTCATTTGATCGGAGACTTCATTGATAGGAAGACTTGTTTGAACTAGATCTAGTCTTAATGCACCATGGCGGTCATTTTCAGACAATCGTAGCATTTGTAAAAACAAAAAATTCTTGATGCCAACTTATTGTTGTGCACTTTGTGGGGTACCCCTGTGTCATATTTGGTGAGTTTGGGCTCATTGTTTTTATGCGCACGGAATTTTCATAGAGGGTATTTGATAATCGCTTACCTTGACAAACAAGCCATGTTGGGTACTCATGAGTGCACGTAGGAGCATAATTTTATGCTGCTGCTCACAACAAATAAAAATTCAAACTCTTTATGGTTGGTGTAGAAGCGAGGAAATGAAGCATGTAATGTAGCATTTCTTTTGGCGGTCAGTATATGATTCGGTTCATTATAAAACCTCACATTCAACTAAAAGACAGGCAGGTTGAAAGTTAAAGTTCAAAGCTGGATAGTTCGGTTTCAATGTTATTTTTTACATTTTACACAGGTGCACTAAACCGTTACGTTTAATAATTATAGCTACATGAAATATAGCTTCTTGGACTGATACGACTAATTTTTGTCCATGCTAGATGTAACAAAATTATTCCAATTCTCTCTGTTTTTCCAAACTATTCAAATGCTATTAAGGAAGAAATAAGTATAATATAGAAAATTGCATGTTATTATAAACAATGTTTGGTTACACGGAATCATGCTTCTGGGTTTTCGACTTTTGCCTTGCCTATCCCCTAAATATCATGCACGCAAAGCCAATTAGAAGGCGATATGTTTAGTTTTGCTGCTCATGTGAGAAGCCAGATGGTTAATGATATAACTTTCCTAATAGTTTAAAATTTTCAGTTCCCAGATCTAAACAAGATTGGAGAAGAAATGCCTCATATCAACGAAGCGTCTAAAGTCAAGTAAGATATTTACTGTTAAGATAGGTACATGTATTAAGTTTCTATTTCAAAGTCAAAAGCTAAAAAAGATCATGAGCCTATCCACGAGTTTTTTTTTATGATACAAGTCGCAGGCAAATCAAAATCACAACATTTCTTTCGCCTTGATGTTGATCAATCGTATGTGAAGGAGTGTAGCCTACTTTGTTTCAGATAATGTTCTTTTAAAAGGTAAAAGCTTACATTGAACATGTTATTTTTTATTGAGTAGCTAGTGTTAATTTCATTTCTAAAATCTGGTTTTTTAACTTTGCCTCTTCTATGACTGATCATTAGCATATTCTTTGAGGTATGGTTCATAAATTTTAAAGCCATTTTAATCTTTTTTTTTAGTTTTACAGACTTGGAAAAGGAAATAACCAACTTACGCAAAGGACTACAAAGCATTGAAAAGGTTTGTATATATCTTATATTCATTTTTATCTTAATCAACTGTTAAAGTTTGTCCTTATATTTTTTTTAAGGTGTGAGTGTGGGGGGAGGGTGGTGGTTAATGGAAGGGGAAAAGAGGAAAAGAATACACTTACGCAGAATGCGCTAAAATATGGAGTTTTTACTGCCTTGAAGCACTAGTCGTAAAAAAGGCGAGATGAAGAGAGAGAGATAGAGAGAGAGAGAGAGAGAGAGAGAGAGAGAGAGAGAGAGAGAGGCAGAAAGACAGACATATTTATAGACAGAGTGAAAGGGGAAAGGGACAAAAGTGATAGTGGAAATGAAATATAGTTATAGAAGCATAGAGTCTAGCCACCAAGGAGGGTTAAAAGAACATTCAAAATATACAGAACAGAAAACTTACAACTATACGATAAGCCTATGAAAAGAAGAACACAAATTGATAGTTCATAGCTAATAGATACAATGTACTAGAAAAAAGGAATGGAGGCAACTTTTGACAGGTCTGTCCTCTAGCCGACTTGGCCGCATACCCAACAACTAGTAATGCTTTAAGAAAAATTGTTAATGATTAGCATTTTATAGCTCTACTACCACAAGTTACAACTTTTCAACTCTCTCTCTCTCTCTCTCTCTCTCTCTCTCTCTCTATCTATCTATCTATCTATCTATCTATCTATCTCTATCTCTCTCTGTTGGTACGTAATGATCAAGTGTCTCCTTCATTATCAAAGTCATCCATTTTAGATAATGCGTAAAATTGTAATTGAAATTAATAAAAATCGCATTTCCTCTTCAGGAAGTGGAGTTCTTTGAAAACAAGCTGAGTGTGAGCAATCGGGATAAGTTTGTCAGTGTCATGAAAGATTTCTGCACTGTGGCTGCTTACAACTTTGCCTCGGTTGAAGAGGCCTGTACAGATATGAGGCAAAAGGTACGGAATTTTTTTTATTGTAGTTAAGTTTACTAGGTCTTACAATTTCACCATCATTGAGTCATTTCATTTTCTATTTTATTTTACTTTACTTTTTAGTTTAGCATATCAATGTGTTGTCTAGCACAGACAGAGGCTAAGAAATTTGAATATGTCAAGCTTTAGTTATTATTTTTTCAACACGTTCGATACCTAAAATTTAAGAAAGTTGCATAATAGACAAACAAAACTCACCTTATTTTCTAAATCTCTTTGAACATCAATTTAGTATGACAAGACTCTGAAAGCTTTTTGTGAGGACCCAAAGCAAACTCAACCTGAGGAATTCTTCGGCAGCATTGATACATTTGTGACAGGCATAGCCGATGCGAGACATGAAAATGAAAAGTTTAAAAAACAGAAGGAAGAGGAAGAAAAGAGGAAAACATTGGAAGAACAGGTTTGTGAGAAGCACATATCTTCTAAATTTTTTTATGGTTTCGATTGATTTATCTGTCCTCCAGGAATTTTGCACCATTTGCGCAAGTGGGCCGCGAGTTTTGATAATTCCAAGTGGCCGCAAAATTTGTATTGGAAACTGCCTTATCTGAGGCTAATAAAGACCATTAACGGTCGCATAAATTTACCTAATTCTGCAACTTGCATTAAAAGCATCAGCGTTAATCATTGGACGTGTCGCCACTACACTTCGTTAAAAAAAAGGTTAAAAACTGTTGGTACTTATTTGGAGAGCATAGTAAATTAATGCTGATTGTTCGATTAAAAAAAGGAAATAATTTGAGGCTTTTTAAAAACAAGTTACTCAAGGAACTATAAAACTCTGTCATTGAAGTTACAAGTATTCAGTTGCAGGTGCTAATACATTCTATAAGTAAATTTAAAATAATCATAAACGCTTTTTTTCCAACCATGAGGTTAACATTTAACGATCAAACAGATCGTTAAAAGTTTCTGTTTGAATCGCGATTTAAAAGAGTTACAATCCTTTTACCAACATTCTTCAAAATTATGCCCCCTTTTGTAGCGAACCATGACAAAAAATCAGGCCATTTCTTATTAAACTTTCTATCTGGTTTGCTTTAAAATTTGTTTTAATTTAATATCTTTTAATGGTCTACAATACAATTTAAAGATAAAACCTTAGTTAAGCATTTCTTCTTTTATTGTGAAATATTTTTCATTGAGGTGTTTGCACTTAAAATAACTTTTATTATTGATTTTAGGGAACCCAACAATCTTTCACTTTAATTCTTTTATGGTGGAACGGCTCTTAGTCTCACTTTTAATTTTTTTTTCTTGGTCTCTCAATTGTATTAGAATTACTGCAATTTTTAAAACCAGTTACTGGGCTATAGACTAATCTGGATTCATGTGTAAGTTGTTGTTTTTTTTTTCAAAGAATGCTTAAATTTTATTCAGTGATATTGTAAGTTTTCCTAATTTTCTTTTCAATTTAATCTTTTAAATAAAAACAAGAGATAAAATGATTGCTCTTCCTGTGATCAACAATAAACAATCGAAAAAAGTAAAAAAAATTGTGATGGTCTTACTCTTATAATTTATTCAAATACTTTTGCAGAATTTTTTCATAAACTGCACCAAAGAAAACATATTTTGGGGGGAAGGTGGGGTTGTCGAATTCCATGAGTAGAAATAACAATTATTGCTTTGCAAAGCAGTTTTAATCAATTCACAAAATACTTTTTGAGGACAGTAATAAAAATTTAGATGGCGCTATCCCTTTTTTATTTGTTAGCTTGCTACAGCCTAGTTTTTATCCAGTGTTGTGTATACTGCCATAATTACTGATACATTTGCTGAAGTGGTTTTAATATGTATTGCTTTAAATAATACCAAATAGAGATCGACACTAAGAAAAAAATAAATACAGAAAGAAGCTTGGAGCTCTAGTGAAAGGCTTACTACATGTAGGCCTACATGTATTCGAATGTACTAAATGTAAATGTCAAATCATAGGTCTTAGTTTAAGTTATCTCTTTGTTGTTTTTTTAAATGCAGGTATTTTCTTTATTTAAAAGTGGTGCAAATTTTGCAATTTTTGATGCAAAATTTCGGGGTGACAGAAAGTTTGTATCTCTTTTTTTTTAGCTTCTTAAAAAACGCTTTTTTATATTTGTCTGATTGTTATCGGTTTTAATCATCTGTATTTGTTGTCATCGATTCTCTCCTAGTTTTAAGAAACAACATATTGGAAATGAGAACGGTATGAACTTTTCTTGTTCCGACAGCATTTTAATAAAACTTAGAGATATGATTACAGTGCAAGTTACCCCAAGCTATATATTAATTCGTACATGATCTATCTTCTTAAACCAAAAGTTGAAGAAGGAGAGGGAGAAAAGAATCTTACTGCGTCGGGCTAGCAGTGCTGATAAGACAAAGCCAGCTGTGACCATTGAAAACGGTGACAAAGGTGAGAACGATTTGATGTTTTCATTTCGGGGCCGTTCACGAACCATGTGGACAGATTTTACCCATTTTTCAGACCCTCCTCCCTCCCTGTGGACAGGTGTGG
>BMAT01003693.1:181633-196856 GCA_019649035.1 Elysia marginata | reverse complement strand
GATAAAAAGCCCATTGAGCAATGGCAACCGCAAAGTCACGCAAAAAATTTTATAAGTAGATACATGTAGTTTTAACTAAAGTATACGCTTAGATTGTTACCAATATCTGAATTCTAAATGATAAGTATAATTTTAGGAACAGTAAATAGAATTCTAGTTAGAACATCTCGGCCTATACATTTGTCAACATCCATTCTATTTGCAAAAGAACGCCTTTGGAGATTGTCCCGATTTTGGAAGAGTCAAGGTAAGTTGTCCTACTATATCTAAAAGGCTTGATATTAGTTATTTAGGTATTGTTATTTGTTGAACATCTGCACAACAGAATAGGTGCCTTTTATAAATTCACCCAGTGAAGGACTCCTTGGGTAGCTTTTTATTTTTATTATATTTTTTCAACAACAAAACCACAAACTATGGCTATCTCAAGGTATAATTTACAATTTTACTTGAGGTATAGATCTGCATGGTTATTCCAAGGCAACCTTTGTTTTTATGTTTCCATGATACATGCACATTGCAAGTTATACTTTTAAGGCTTTCCAATAAAGGTGGTGAAGTTGTATTATGGAAGGATGACGTTAAGTTATTTTTTTAGAAAACAGAATACATAATAACTTCATTAATCTTTTATGGAAATTACATTGACTGCTCATACATTGTAAAATAAGAAATGGGATCGTTGTCTCGACACAAAAGTTTATGTATGAGCACAATGTTTCGGTGAGTTTCTCAATGTTTTCTGCGGTGGTCACGAAAACTTGCCAGTCAGTGCATTCAAGCGAAGCCCGTAGTGTTTCCCACGCCTCGTGTGTCTATGAGTATGTTATTCTTTTCAGGGGCTTTTCTCTCCTTATAAGTGGTGTATATCTGGGTCCAAGAAATACCATGTTATGGTCCGAAGTCCCAGTGGGGGAAGAGCTTGGAGAACATGCGTCCTTGAAATTGCGGAAAAACATAATTTTTATCTAGAGTTTTGTTGTTCCCAGTCGTGCAAGTGATGTGTTGGCATAGTTTTAAAGAGTTTCTTGGCATGACAATGATTTACGTCACCAGTAACGACTTTCAGAGCGTCTGGGGGGGGGGTGTAATTCCATGTCGTTAAGGTGATTTATCAGGTGATCACTTGCGTGATTGCGAAGATTATCATTCTGATGGTGGTATGTAAACCATACTGAGAGCACATGAGAAAACTCTCGTGGTATGTAAAACGACCTAGCTGAAACAGTAAGGATTTCAATGGTCACAAAAGGAGTACTTTGTGTAACAATTATTTGAGTTACACTACTTCGAGTTTATATAAACACATACGCCGCCATATCATTCCTGTGCAGGTGGAAACCGTCCATCTCTACAGCGTCTGCAATGTCTTGATGGAGCCATGTCTCAGTAAAACACATTTATATGGCTGCAGGTTCTAAAACTGTCATCGTATTTAATACTGGCTACTAGTTCATCAACTTTGTTATTAAATGACCGTAAATTTTCAATTATTGCGATAGTAGGATGGATTGGTAATGTCGGACTTTGTTGCGTTCACGCACTCCACTTTTCTTGCCACGCTTTCTGATTCTAACGTCTTTTGATAAAACTGTATTGGGTTTTTTCACAAGGGGTGAGGAACGTAGGTAGAGCAGTTTCGTCATGTTGTATTGTGTTAAATGAGACGTAGATCTAGAGGCGCTCGAAATAATAACGAAAAATAATAGTGCCAGGCAAATTGCCAGAAAACTAGTACTGCCTCTCTCAAGATTCATGTTTCTATTACACCACAATAGCACCACAACAGCAACATATATAATAAATCACAAGGAAAATAATAAAATTATCACAACATATTTCACAGCAGTCTTGGTCGCCGCCACACAGTGCTCGGAAGTGAAAGCCTAGTTTTCCTCTCTCCATGTTGCCTGTTCTTACTTTGTGGGCAGCTCCATATTTAAGTGAAACTGAAAGTAGCTGTGTCAATAAACAATCAGCTTATTGTCATTCCATGCGTCTTAAAGCTTTGTCAAACAACAAGATCATTAAATGGAGCAAATAGTTAAAACAAAAGTAAATTAATGCACACTGCAATGAAGTGTATCAAGAGGCATCGCACATACTTCTTGTTCGCCTTTCAGCTCTCCAGGAAGCACAGGCCCCAAAACAAAAGTGTCCCACACCATCTTATCTTGTGCTAACTCTTCCAGTTTTTTCCATGTCTTCTCTGCGGTTGCCATATAAACGCCTCTGTTTCTCTCCTCCACGTCATTCTTGGCCTCCGGTTCTACGGCCCTGTCGGTTCCATACCAGGCTATGCCTTATTGCACTGCCTTGGTTTTCTTAAAATGTGCCCAATACATCTCCGCTCTTTCCTTATCTCCACATTCACTGGCTATTGCTGTGTCTTTGCGTGTAAGTCTCAGCTATAGATGATATCAGGCCAGTGTATGCTGATGATTCCCATCACACATCTGTTGCTGAAGGGCTGGAGTTTCTTTAGTCTCTGATCCGTAGAGTGAGACTGCCTTCCCATTGAAATTAAATAGCTATACTTCGTCCTTTCCTATATGATTTTGCTAGACCATAGTCTTCGTTAGTCTTATGAAGGCTTGACGGACTTCTCTATCCATTTCTGTACGCCTTCCTCTACTCCTCCCTTTTTGTTGATGGTCCTTCACAGATAAGTGAAACTGTCAACATTTTTTCCTCATCCTCAAACGTGACTGGTCTGTTGTCAGTTTGAGAATTTTTGTCTTGATTTTTTTTGTTTGTTAATCTGAAGGCCTAGACTTTTTAAGGTTAAAGAACCCGGTACTCCAGTTTTAGTATCAAATAGATATGTTAAGTCTCCTGCATGAATTACTTTTGCTGTTGTGCCGTCATATATTTTGCTTATTAAATCTGTTAAATTCCGCGAGTTTCCAAAACGTCTAAAAAATTTCCTTAAACTTTACCTGTCCCACTGTCAGGTGCCTTCTCAAAGTCATCAAAGTCACTCGAGCGATTATTCCACGATGATCCGGAGAGTTGCTATTTGGTTTGAGCGTGGATTATTTTTTTTAATCTGCTTCTTCCCCTCTCAGTTTCTCGTCAAGCGCAACTTTTAGCCTTTCCAATATAACTCGATTAAACTTTTTCCCTGGCATAGACAGTACGGTTATTTCCCTGTGGTTTCTGCATTCCTGAAGATTCCCTTTCTTTGGGAGTTTGATAATGTGTCCTTTTTTCATTCTTGAGGAAAGACCTCTATTGTCCGTATCCCGTGAAACAATCCAGTCAGTGTCTAGAATTCCGTCTGGCCCTGGAGCTTTGTAATTCCTTAGTTTCCTGATGGCCCTTACAATTTACCTTGTACTTGGGGATTCAAAAGCTATTTTAAGATCCACTGCGGCTGGCTCAATATAATAGTGAATTACCTGATGGAAGGTGGTTCAGCAGCTCTGTGAAGTCCTCTTTCAATCCCTGCCCTTATTCCCTCTTTGGTTAGTTTACCAATCGGAATTTCGCTAATAACCTCTTGGTGATGTGAAATTCTTGTAAGTTTCCACTTTCCGCTGCATCATCTGCGCCTTGAGCTTAATCCATCAAGGCTCTCTCGTCTTCTCTGCATAGAGAGCTTCTAAAAAGTGTTTGATCCAGACGTGGTCTATCTGGTTATCTGTCCTTAAGTTGTAGTTTGGTGAGATCCAAGTTGCTTTGTGTATTCTTCTATGCTGGCAGAGACTTCACCAACCACCATTTGCTTATTGGCACACTTGTCAGCAAAGAGTTCTCATTAGGCCAATTACTTGGTACCCCATAATTTCTTTATAGTTATACCCTGCGTTATCATTTCTTATCTTTGCAATAAAGTCCCCCTTTAAAATTGTAATATCTTTTGCTTTTGATTTATCCAGCAAATGTTGAGGCCTTGTGAAAAAAACTAGTCTTCTACACCATCTACCTTCTCATATTGATTAGCAATTATTGATCCAAAGGTTAATCTTTTTCTTGTTTGAATTGAACATAGCTGAAGCAGTCTTGGGCCTCTCTGTTTGCATTATAGTAATTATTGAACTGTTTGTCGTGAAACATAAGCCCGACTCCTTCAGTATGCTTTGCGTTTTCTTCTCCACGACTGGAGTGCAACATTCTCTCCCCCGTACCCAGAGTTAACCTTCCGTCACATGTCCATCTAATCCGTAAGATGTACAGCTTGTAACCCTCGAATTCTCTGGTTCTATTCCTTTATTTTTTTATTTATTATTTATTATCATCATAACGTCCTGGAAGAGATCCTTCTTCCTCTAAGGTAGGTTGAATACGTAGTTTCCTCGTTGGTGTTCTTGTATCGCAGAGACTTTTCCCGAGGGAAGAGCTGCTAACCCTACAACTCAACCTCCAACCTGGAGGGCCAGGTGACTCTTTTCAAGAGCCACTACCTCGTTTACCATTTAGTCACTTCTTGCTGCATGCAGGTTCTAATTAGTCCTATTTTTCTCAAAGCCAAGAGATGCCCGGCAGATGGTTAGCCCTATGCTAAGTCTATTTTTAATCTGGTCTCCACCGTTCAACCTATCATCCGGCATGGGTGACCCTACCAGAAGCAAACTCCCGCCGGCATAGCTATCCAGGTTACTGAGACTTGTAAGTCCTTAAACCACGGTAAGATAACGATCCGCAAGAGGGAGGCATATACAAAAAAGGCGCTCTAGCAATATGGCCAAACAATGTGAGAAAAATCTTTCCGGAGTAAACACAAAAATGTTCATAAGTTTTCTCCCGGCATCATCTTTTTTTTTCGATTCTTCTATGTTACCATTTAGACAAACGCAAGTTCAGATATAAAGTTCTTCGTCGGCCTCCAACACAAAACATTGGAATCATAGGCGCACCTTTGGTATACGGACAAGTATGTATGTTGTTAGTCTGTATATAAAGTATTAACATGCATGTAATCCATTATGTATAGTTACTAATGTAAAGGAAGGAAACTTTAAACATTAAGGGTTGGTATGCAAATGGGATTAATGGCTAAGCGTTAGCCAGAGGGTGTAAAAGAAATGGATAAGAAGACGAGTGAAAGAAAGAATAGGCGACGTGAAAAGGGATAAGAGAAATGAATGGAAGAGAATACAGCGAACAATGAGATATAAAAGGAAGAAGATGTCTGAGCAAGTATAGTGTCTAAATGAAGTTTAATTCCAGTCACACAAAGATTCACACCTGTTGGTTTACTTTCAAAATAAATACTATAACTGGTGTTCTTATAGATTAAATAACGGCAACCAACAACAGGTAAGATCACAATCTTTGACATCAAGGTCGTCCTTCTAACACCTCTAGCATGTTTTCACATTTTAGACAATCGTTTAGATTGAGGTTCATAAGAAATCAAATCAAATTAGCAGAGTTTTACATTGACTTTTCGACGAGACAAATGATTCTTCCGTGACATCCATTTGTTGTAAATCTCAGCAAAGCTACATTGGTTCATATTGAACGAGGAAACTTCTCGGGCAAGTCAAGGAGGTGTCAAACTCCTTAATGAACCGAGTTGGTTTATCTTCATAAAACTAGAGGCGTCTTTGTAAAAGTAAGTGAAGACACCTAGATCTGTTAGATGTATGGCTTTCGGTCGAGGCATCACACAAAATGACTGGTTAATCCAAGACACATTGTGAAGAAAGAGTCTGTATGAGCCATCTGCTTTCTATAGGTCCCGTTCCACTTTGAAAAGAGAATAAGTTTGGAAGCATTACATTCTTGAGATGAAGTGACAAATTCAGTATTAAACAGAATAAAGTTAGACAGTCAAAGCACTCTGTCACCCCAAGGGTTGGTGACGTCTTGTCTAGAACTAGGGCCTTTCTCCTCATCTCGTGGTGAATAACAGCGGAAAAGATTAATAGCAAACGCATGTTAGAACGTAGAAAGACATAGGGATAAATAACGGCACTGTGCTCCTTTCTCTCACTTTGCACATGGGAGTCAGGCGTGCCTTTGGACACCGGGGTAAGCACAGCGTTTGCTATTTCGTGTAGAATCTGTTTTAAAGTGTTTAGATCTAATATCTTTATTGCTAAAGTTTCAGACTTTTTAAAGTAACATTACAGCGATATTCCGAGATATTCTTCTAACATTTCAGTTAATAAACGAAGACAAAATCATTAGAGCAAATACAGACATAAAATACCATGCTCACATTAAGATCTCAAATATTCTCTGTACAAGAAGTGGAACGAATGCCCAATAAATATGTGGCTACACGTCATTAGGTCGATGTCGTCTACTTAAGAAAGATATTACCGCATAATAAAGTAACAGTTTTTTTTAAATCATGAAGTACGGTACTGAAATAAATTCAAAGGACGTCTAATCCAGAAATCTGCCAACAGCCCTCAACTAAGACTAACCACGTCTAGCATTCATTAACCTACAAGCAAAGACAAATAGCTACCTAAACAAATCGAGGTCTAACTGCCCAAGACAGCCAGCAATGGAGGGAACTCACATTGGGAATCCGAAGAGAGCAGTCCAGGCGTCAATCCTGGAGCGCTGATATGCGGAAGTCACGAAGTTAAATCTGTACATTTGGAGACTTCATCGATGTCAACATCATTTATTCCATAATATGGAACAATTAAACAAAATAAGAAGGAAAATAGGGCAACCATAAGAAGGCAAAACTAATAATAATAGCCACCTGGAAAGTTAAGGAAGAAACCAGGAAAGGCACTGTGGTAAAGGAAAAAATCCTCTGAAATGTGTGTGTCTATATTTCCAATGGCATAAAACTATCATAAGATTGTTTCTTACCTTCCATTCTTTTTGTTTAGAAGGCTATAAGCTATTTTTCATAAACCCTTTCATATTTACATCCGTATACACCTGAAAATGGTCTGCAAAAGTTTTCAGAATGGTATCAAAATGTATGAAAATAGTTGCCAATTACTAATCGACTGAAAATAAACAAGCAAATTATTAATAACTGAAAAAGAAAGACAGCCTCTGTAATTCGTCTGTGTGTGTGTCAAGGTGTCATCGAGTGGGTTTTCCTTTTCTTTGTAATGCAAATTGTAACGTATAGGCGTGGAAGAAATAAATAGGAGGCAGCTGTAATACAAGTCTCAATTTTACCTAATTATTGCTCATTCAATAGTTTATGAATGCCCTAATTACACGTAGGACTTTTGTAAACTCCGATGTATTTCATTCATTAAGTGAACTAAATGGGTTTATTACAATATACTAATACCGGTACTGGTTTTAAATGAGTTTTTATTAAAAGCTAGCCATGGCTATATGTGTCTAATTTTCACTGATTGCCTCTCATAAATCGGCAAAGTGACCTATTGACAAGCTCTGTAACTACACATTTGCATATGCCCGAGCGGTTAACACCTCTCCAACCTTCATACCCCAGCCTGCCTTCGACCCCACTTTTCCCATCTCCCACCTTAATCTGCTCCAGCCACTGCAAGGTCCCTGTGCGGCACCAGACCTACTCCGCAGCCTCAGACTGGCAGAGCTACTTAGATCTAAAGGTCAGTGGAGCAAATGGCAAGTCTTAATTTTAAAAATTTGTTTTTCAAAATTCCACATTTTTCTTGGAATCCCATTACGATGCAAGTTAAAAGATATGCTGAGGCACCAAAAATGTATTGGATATTGTTTTCCCTGGATAAACCAGCACACGAACCGCACAACATACCTTATCAGTAAAACAGTTATTACTTCTCTTCCCTACATCTCTGTCTGCCTCTGTCTGTCCCTTTCTCTGTTTAGGGTCTCTCTATATGTGTAACAGCCAACATGACCAAGAAAGTGTTTATTTTATCCCTTTACAAGGAGCGAATGTGAAAGATTACGGCAACTTGGAGTTCAAAGCCGTCGCCAATGATTTTGCAGTGGTTCTAGGCTGCAACTATGCGCGTACTGTTGGAAATGCAAACAAGCAGGTAGGGTCTAACCATGAACTTCCATGTCAGTCCAGTTAAGAACATAATCTTTGGTTGTTTTTTTAAAACTATTTCTTTACCTCATCTTACTAACATTTTCGAACTTTTTGTTTGAACCTCAGAACACACAGAGACACTTTATGGGTAATTTTGTAGCGAAAGGCGCTTATTTTTTATCGACATTAGGCTCTTACTTTTTGTAAGCGTTGAACAGGTCATACTCATCTTAAGGCATTACGGATGCAACAGTAGACGTTGTGCTAATTTCAAACACTAACATGATCCTGCCACCCCGAATCAGTTAGGTCTGTTAGAATTATATTAGAACCTTTTAAATAGTATGTTTTAACATGAAGCACAAATTAGCATTTCTATTTCAAATAGCTCCAGTCCAAGAAAAATAAGCCCCAATTTTCTGAGTTTTGCAGGTGAAAATAAGCGTGCTGTTCCTATTGGCTGGGTGTTGTGTAATATACATCTGCGTAAGTAGGGATTGGAACATAAACTACGTGTACATGCATGATAACTGCAGCAAAACAATTTGGTTGTCCTTGTTCAGATACGCGAGAAGGTTGCTCATACCTTGAGAAACGGGGAGTCTGTGCTCGTGTTAGGTGGCGATCACAGTGTGGGCATAGGCTCCGTGTCCGGCCATGCCAGCATTCGGGAAAATCTTGCCCTCCTTTGGGTTGATGCCCACGCAGACATCAATACGCCTCTTACTTCCACTTCCGGTAACCTGCATGGCATGCCGGTGTCTTTCTTGGTGAAGGAACTTCCCCACCTGTCTCCACCCGTGCCTGGTCTAGAATGGTGCGAACCATGGTATGGTTGAAAGTTGTTCTGGTTTTTTTAATTCTTCGTGTAAGCGCTTTTTTTTTCTATATTTTGGGGCGCCACTAATAGAACCTACAGTTATTAGAAGAGGTTTCCATTAGGGTTGCGATAAATTAATAACATGGAGTTACGTGTGTGACGTTGCAATCGAACTAATAAACAATACTGTGGTCATAAATTATGGCAAAATTATTATTCAGCACTTGCTACATGTGAAACGGACAAATAAGATCTTTTAGTCTAAACCTGTAGGGCCTAAACTGTTTGCTTCACTTAATAATCGAGACTATCGGTAATATCTAAAACAACAGGTAATTTTATGATAATAGTATCAAAAATTATACAGTACTGCACATTCTTCATCAAATCTGAAAGATTGGCCAAAACGCCTGAGAGTAAAGGATTTTCACCCTACATCAAAGATGTGTCGTTTCTAAAAGCAACGAAATTAAAGTATTGATGTTTTTAAAAGCAAAGAAAATGTAAACAAACGTTTCTCGCAAGTAACCGTTACTTAAAATATTTTCAAAACTGCCGTCCAATAATCTGTCCCTACATAAAAGTAAAACTTTAACTAAGTTAGAATTGTTTTAGGAAGTTGCTTCAAGAATATAAGTAGATAAGATTTATATGGATGTGTTAGCCTTATGTAGATCTAAAAGAACTTTGCAGCCGGTAATACATAATCTCACACTTTGGGAAAACTAAGGCAGTGCGTTACAAGGCATAGGTATGGAACTCGTCAGGGCCGCGGAGCCAGAGGGAGGCCAAGAATGACGTGGAGGAGAGAAACAGAGGCGGAGATGGCAACCGCAGGGAAAACATGGAAAGAACTGGGAGAGATAACGTAAGATGGGATGTTGTAAAAGACCTTTGTTGCCGGCATGTGCTTCCCGGGAGCTGAGAGGTGATGAAGAAGAAACACATAATCCAGTAGATCTTTAGAGGGGTGAAAAATACGCTATTTGAACCCTCTCTGTCTATACCCTGCTGCTACTTGTCGGATCACGAGGGTCATAAGATCCAAAAATCTTTGCCGTAGTCACATACAATATAATGTATCGAGGGTTTTTTTCTGCATGCAATCATATTATATAGCTCCCTTTTACCTGCAGGTGGGTATTGTTTTACTACAGTATGTGCAGCTTAAAAGAAAACAACAAGTATAAAGATGTTTATGAAATTAAAAAAATTCTGTTCTTCATATTTTCTCTTTTCTTCTCTAGTGTCAGCTCGAGGAACATCGCCTACATCGCTCTCCGCTCTGTGGACGTAAGGGAAAAGTCAGTAGGCATACCTGCTTTTAACTATTAAAACCTCTCGAAACTTGTTTCCTCAAGCTTACTGATGTAGCCATATTGAATCTGATGAATTATGAATAGCCTACATAAGTTAGCCCGCTTCATTGTTACTGTTTGTGATAATTATCCTCGTACTTATGTACAGCCAAGTCAGGATTCAAAAAATAATATGACAATTATGAGTGAAAAACCGGGCATATTTATACATGATTGAAAGTGTATTGGGGCGATAGAAACAGAAGGTTAAGAAAGGCAAATATGTCCTAAGTTTTATAGAACACACTGTACGAGATATGTTCTATAAGTACATAATACTTTCTTTTAGTTATACCTAGAAAACCACAAATGGCAACACCATCAAATGCTACTCGACAAAGTCATTGCCTCTGCCCGAGCATTTCTGCAACTGACGCAGCCTGCTGTCAAATACAGTCCGATAGGTCGCTTTATCCAGCTCTTGTAAATCGACCTTTGTTGTTGTCAAAACAATCTCTCCGTCTGGTTCAACAGGTGGTCGCAAAAAATTATCGTTCAGATTGGGAAAAATAATAGTTCCAGCTGGTATAGGAAAAAATTAGCATTCTGCACGAATGCCAAACCTTCACCAATATGACTGTGTCACGTCTGTCATGGTGAAAAACCACACTGTTGTTCAGAAATGAGCGTTTGAGACGCCTTTTCCCGAATACAAGGCTTCAGTTTTTCATGAATATCTATTTCATTTTAGATTGTATTTACAATTTACGCAGAAATGTACCTCCAACGCACCCTGTTTTTTTTCCTTGACGAATTGTTGCTGGATTTAGTAAAAAAAAAAGAATTTATAAATTTAGACTAATACATGTAGGTTCAGATTTGTAGCTTTTACAGGGCACAGAAAATTACAAGTACTTTTCGAAGAGACCTCGCATATCATGAAATAAAAAATATGAAACCTAAGGAGGGCAAAAAACAAGCAAAAGAAAATAAAGTAGGTAAAAAAATAAAAATAAAATGAGTGACACCAATCATGCAATGTTGAAACACGAATTAAAAACAATAATGTAGTTATGAACACGAAATTAAGGCAATGATAAGTGCACATTTAAATGACTTACTTAGAACAGCGACAGTGGAAAAATCCGGCAAATCTGCACTACCGACAGTTCTATTGTCTTGCAGAATGTTCCTGCGAACCCTTGGAATTTGCAGTTTTACGATGGAAGATATATGGGAGTTAGGTATTGACACCGCAGTGACGAATGCTTTGGAGAGAATCGACCCACAGTGAGTCAAGCGATGATTGTACTTTTTGTTGGTACTTTTCAAATATATTTTTATGTTAAATACAAAAGTTATGTCAAGGGTTGTCAGAAACTTGTTGTAGCAGCAAAGTAGAAGTGGTGTAGCAGCGGCAGCAGTGATGTAACATCAGCAGTATTTGTTGTTCTATTAGATCATGTAGCACTACAATATTGTCCAAAATGTTTGGTCAACTGTCGTTCTTTTTTCGCCCGCCTTTATCATATTTGACGCCCATCATACGTGTTTATCATTATGTCTTTGAACCAATTTGTCTCAATTCGTAGCAGTAGTAATTAATATGTAGTGCAATAGTAGAAGTTCTAGTAGTAATTAATATGTAGTGCAATAGTAGTAGTAGTAGTAGTAGTAGTAGTAGTAGTAGTAGTAGCAGCAGCAGCAGTAGTAGTAGTAGTAGTAGTTGTAGTAGCGGTAAAAGTAGTAATTAATATGTAGTGCAATAGTAGTAGTAGTAGTAGTAGCAGTAGTACTAGTAGTAACAGTGTAGTGCAGTGTACTGGTAGTAGTAGTTGGTGGTGGTGGTGGTGATGTTGTAGAAGTAGTACCGGTAGAACTCATATAACATGTAGTAAAATAATGTTTAGCAGCTGTAGTTTTCAAAAATCGAATTCCCTCTAAATCCAAATCATGTTTTTATTCAGAGGAAACCGTTCCATTCACCTCAGTTTTGACGTGGATGCCTTAGATCCTGGGATCGTCCCATCCACAGGCACACCAGGTAAGTAGGCTAGGCTGTCTATTTATTGCAACTTTGATTGTTTTAACTACAGTGTACAATAAACTCTATTTAAGTGTTAACACAAAATTTTTATAGGCCTACCAATTTCTGCTTAATACAAACATGACGGTTATCCCAGGATTTAAAAAAATATCATTGTATTAAGCAATATCCCTTTACGAGAGCAGTTTTTGGAGCTTTCATTTTTAATATTACAAACAAATTAAGCAAGTCTTACCCTTTTAAGCCTTATCCATTGAAGCGCAACAAACAGTTGATTTTTTTTTCTATTTATAAAATACATGTAGTATGTGCAGAATCCAAGTGAATAAGTTATACATGTAACTAAATTGCAATGTTGAAGATGCAAGCCCATGTTTTATCACTGGGCCACAAAAATCTCTGGGTTTTTTCCTGAAATGTGTCATGTGCTCCCTTATTTTCTCAATACATACATCTATATTATTATCAATGAATCACATTTTAACACAAACTCCTGATAATGCAAACATGTTTTTGTGTCCCAAAAAGATTTGTGTTATCAGGATTTTCTGCGCATGTATTTGTCTAAAAACTAACAACTTCTTTTTATGGTTGAAGCTGCCCTAAATTTTTAAGGGCTTCATTTTTTCATTGACCCTTCTCGGCATGAATCGAGATGATTTATTATTGCAATTTTGTAATTGTGCACTTAATCATATAGAACTTGTCCAAAAGAAACAGGTTATCTGTGCTATCCTTTGCTAAACCAATGCCGACCTCACAATAAAAGAATACTGCTTGAGTTTTCTTGAATTCATTTTCCAGTTCGAAATGGTCTAGACTTCAGGCAGGCCCTAAGAATCGCCAAGATTGTACATAATACGCGTAAGAAAATCAAAATCAAATTGTCTCGTTTTATAAACACCACTAAAAACTGCTCAGTCATATGTGGCTCTTTTGTTCGTTACTTTTATACATTAAAGCTGACTTTTCATTTAACAAAAGTTAAGATTTTATGCTTAAGAAATCAGTTTATAGTTTTGAAAAAAAATACTAAACCTTAAAAATCTTTAATTCTAAACTTAAGAGTAAAACTTGCCATCATGGTTTCGTTCTGGAGAAATTTTGTAGGTTGAGTTACGTGAGGAAGTTTTATCATTATAATTTCACCATAAATATATATGGAGGTTTCAGTTTCAAGAACATGCTCGCCTATAATCTGTCTTTTTCTAGGGTTCTGCAGTGCAGTTTATTCACTCTTTAATTTGAGGTCTGAATCCTTGATACATGGTATTCATTATATATACAGTAATTTCTTGGAAATATCGTAATACACTAACTAGAAAGTGCATACAATTTTTTTCTCTCATGTCATGCTTCCACACAAATTAAAATAATCTTTGAAATTGTCTGTAAACACTTTGCATCCAAAAATAGTTATGATTGAATCAGGTAAGTTCTAAAAACTTCATCACGTATAATCATGTTAATTGTTATTCCAACACACGAAATTTGTTATGCTATTTCAGGTCGGATGTCTGTGATGGATGTGGTGGAGCTGAATCCTCTGCTGTCTCCCCCGTCCAGTGCCATCAGGTCAGCTCAGGTCATGGTGGAAATCATAGCACGTGCATTCACAGGCAAAAGGATGAGACATGTTTCGATACACGATTATGATAGGCTTGAATGAAATTACATGTAGTTTTGATTTTTTAAACAAAAATACAGGCTTAAAAATTTCAATTTCGGAGGAAGAACCACCTTTCTGACATATTGAATGTTTTACATGTATGGGCGTCTCTGTTGGTTTGTACAATAAATTTTATGATTTAAAACTTTCTGCTTGGTCTCGAATGCTAAAGTGCTTTTCCAATTGGTGATCATATAGTGTGCTTGGCACTATTCAAAAAAAGGTTGCATTTTATTATTTTTAATCTTTTTGCATTTTTGAGAAAGCAGTTGTGTTTTATGAGTAATTGCTTTTATGACATCATCTTTAGTTTCTAATCATTTAAAACATATTATTTTTATACATATTCACAGCAATTTACTGATACTATGTATTATCTGACGTGTAGATGGAATTTCTTCTACATGTATTAAACAAAAGCAAAAAAAAATTATATCACAGCTAATCCAAGCTTCTTCTTAAAATTGTGCAATTTTTACCAAGCTTAGCAAATTTGGAAAATGGCTAAAAAAGCCTCAGTTCTGTCTCCAGTTTCCTATATTTGTGCTAGAGCCGTTTCAATAAAAAGATTTAAACTCAATCACTTAAATTTAAAAAGGTGGCCGAGGGTTACATTTAGGGCAATGGAGTTTTAACTGTTTAATACACCCTATTAAACTTAAACAGTTAAAGTAAAGATTCTTTGCCCCTCTTTCAGGTGGTATGACTGGTTTCAGATATGCCAAAATAGCGCTGACGACTGAAGTTGCAGGATTTTGTGCTTATTTAGGTTATGTTGTAGCTTATAGTTGTACTTAAAATTCTGTTATTATTGTGCCGCTTGTAAACTTGCAATAACATTAAGTTGACAAGACAATTCAACACCAATTAGTTTATTTTCAATTGCCTAATGAGCTTTAACACTAATCAAATTGTGGGGACAAAGAACAATAACAGTAACATTAGTATTTAAAACAGATTTTATTATTTCCTGAGAAAAGATTTAGACCAATATGAAAGAAAAAGCACTTCATTAAAAATGTAATCATGAAGCTCCATATAAAAGTGAAAAAAAAAACAACAGAGGAAAGCACCAATAAAGTTTTATTTTATTTATATTTTTATTTAGGCAGGTAATCAAGTTTTGTTACATGTAATGCTTTTCGTAATTATCTTTCTCCTCTAAAAAAAAAACTTGGGGTAAAACTAAAAGCGATGGTGGGTTTTTTTAGCCTATTTTTTTTAGTTTGTTTGTAACTTTATCAGTGATAGCTCTAGCGCCATATGAGAAAAGGGTTAGCATTGAAAAACCTTGCACAATACGAGAGTTTGGGAAATATTTTTTCCAATACAAGGTTGATAGTGTACATTTTTTTCAATTTCCTCCTTTTGGGCTACTTTTAAGACACCTTGCTTTCAATGAACCTTGGCTCCAACAAACTTTCTAAATTTTCTTCAGAAGTTCGTTGGATCTGAGGTCCACTGTATG
>BMAT01003693.1:109081-129029 GCA_019649035.1 Elysia marginata | reverse complement strand
AAAAAAACATCTGGTCAGGCAATGTCGACGCTTTCTAAACACCTACACTCAGTAACATACCCCGTCACTAAGCGTGGAAGCCCGATCTCAACACTAACATGTGAAAAACGGGCCTGGTCCCAGGTGGTATTACTTGGCCTACACTGCACTGGGCCCCTTGCTATTATCGATCGATACTTTGGCTTTAGGACTAGATACCAGCTTAAAATTTTAAAAAATTTCATTGGATACTATTAATAAACCATGGCCAGTTGTGGTTAATTGTTGTTCATTCGTGAAACTGTGGTTTTTATTCACTGAAAAAGACCGTGTCTTACCCGCTTACGCACGTCGTAGGGTTACAACGCTCTCACTTTTTGGGTTCACGGGGTCATGTGATTGATCTACAACACTCTCATGTGAAGAAGTACTTTGATCCTGCGTGGTTATTTTACAACGCTAAATGTACCAGAGTGAAGTTCTGGTTACAAGGCTTTTTTGCCTCTTTAACTTTGCAATCTGTTCAAACTTCAGTATTTGATGTAAGAAGATATTTTTGCCACTTTGTTGAATATATAATATATTGCTATGTTACTTTCAGATAATCAAGCAAAGTCAAAGCATTCTCAACTTCCTTGGTGCTGAAGGAAAAATCAACAACCAGCACCTAGATTGCATTTGGGCAGCTGCTCAGGTATTGGAAAATATATATTCAAAATATATCTTAAAGGTTTTTAAACTTCCCTCTAAACACGCACACACAAATATCCCCTTTCTCCCCCTCTGAAACTTAAAAAAAAATTTTTAAAACCCCTTATTATAAGCTGTAAGCATAGAAATAATATGTGCTTATTGGTGGTGAGAAAGTACAGCAAATTATGACAAAGTTTTTCTCATTTTTCTTACATTTATGGTTTTAGCTAAAACATTGTGGGAAACAAGTGTATGAAGTCTTATTGCCACTGGTCAAGTCTATTGAGCCAGAGCAAAATCGACATCTGCGGAACCTCATTGACAAACTACATCCATCTTGCTACAACACATCTGTAAGTGAAACTTATTAACCAAAGCTTTTGTTTTTTAAAAACTGCAAATTTCCATAATTATCATTAGCTTAGATAAAAATTAATAAAGGTTGCAACCTGCATGGCAATGCCTCGTAAAATTATCATTTTTAGCAACCTGATCATTACAATATTAATTTTGATTTTGGAGAGGTTTTGAGTGCTTAGCCTATTGTAAGTTTTCATCTAGAAAAACAGTTAATAAGTGTTATTGTCTTTGACATAAAAATCTTTGGATGTTTGAATTTTAAGCTTCAACTGCTTATGTTCTAAGGCTTTCTGAAATCCCTTTAACCTGAAAAGCGACTATATGATTTGATATTCCTTAAATCTTAGATTTATCAGGGAAGCTTCAAGAGTACTAAATGTTTTGTGTGTTAGCATCAAAAATACTTTTTATTATTTCTGAACTTTATCCTAAGAGTAAATAGCCTGTATAAAAAGTGGAAGTAAAGCTACAATTTCATGCTATATTTTATATGTCTCAACTAAACTGATCTAAAAAATGAATATTATTTAGCAGAAGAAAGTTTTAATGAAATCATGGCATTATGTAACATATAATTTTAGTTAAATTATGGTCTTGAGTTAGATTTAGGTATTTTATTGAATTTCTTTGATCCTTGTAGGTCTTAAGCCTGTCATCTAATTTGACTTACAGTCAATGGCAGACTTTTCAAACAGAGGAGAGTCAAAGGAGAAAGTTGGTCCCTTCTGTTGGAGTAGCTGGACCAAGGCGTAAGTCTCATGTTTTGAAAAACAACATATATTCACAAAAATGTTGGGCGCCTAAGTCATTTATTAAAGACAAATGGTTTAAAATAAAAGAATGGGTAGAAGTTCTTTTAACTGGCAAGTAAAAATTCAATGATATGGTTGAGGAGAATGTTCTATGAAAAAAAAAATGTTCCAATGCAAGGCAAAAATATTTTTAACCTACTTTTCTTTCTAATGGTCATGTTTATTCCAGGTCTTGTCAAAACGTCAGGAGATCACATGTCTAGCAGTGATAGCGAGTCAGATGATGGGAATGGTCCACCCCCTGCCAAAATTCAACGGGTGATTATTACATCATTAAGTTGTATTGATATGGCTGTATACCTTAATTTGTCCTTGTCCCTGAGTGTTTACTTATATAATGTGTTCATTTCTTATTTTGTGTGTTCGCTATTGTTAAAATGACTATGATGTACAAAAGTTAAGCCTTCATGTTTAAGTTCACACTCTATTATAATGAGAAGTCGTTTTTTAGCTTATTCAAGGCAAATTGGTGTTATGAAAATAAAAAGAAGCATAAACCTTAATTTAGACCTCAAAATGGTGCAATAATAAGTAAGGGAGATAGCTAATTTCTTCATTTCAGACTGTTGTGTGAAATTTTATAGTGTAAGTTACAAGCTATTGTTTTTTTTTATTTGCTTTTTCTCTAGATGTTTTTACTTTGCAAAATTCATTTTTGTTATCTAGTCCAATGTACCGTTGATTCCTAACTCACAGCATATGGCAGACCCTGGTGTAGGTGGAATGACTCTTGACATGGCAGGATCAATGCTCCTTGGGGATACATGTTGCTTCACTGGTTGCCTGCCTAAACACACGGTCCACCATCTGCCCCAGTCACAACAACAGGACCACCACCATATCCTTGCACAGCAGCAGCATCTTCATGCCTCACATCCACATCACTGTCAAGATGACCATAACCTTTGTGCACCACATGCGTGCATGTCGTCCTCTAGACCTGTGGGCTCCGATAGCTCCATGGAAGGTGAGTCTCTTCCTTATTTTTTCACAGCAAATAAAAGCCGATCATTTTGAGAATTGCAGGAATACTGTTGAGCTCGATTTTGTTGAACATCGATCCCTCAAAATCATGCCTTTGTTGAACTACTTTATTCCCCCTGCTTGATATGCAAAAATTATTAAACATACTAGTCAGCTCTTATAACTTTTATGAAAAAATCAAGGTTGTGTAGACTGCCAATCGGACAGGAAGTGTCAAAGACTTGTGATAATTGAAAAGCTGAAGAAAGTCTAGTTTGCAAAGACTAAAAAAGTTGATTATTACCCATGAAATCAGAAGTTTGAACACCCCTACCTCGAACAAATTAAAATTCTTTAATGAATTCAAAGAAAACATGATGGACTGTCATTGTACTTAACATTGAATCCAGGGTACCCAATTTTCCTTTAATATTTTCAATTTTTCTTTGCATCAGACTATAGGTATACTATTTAGAATAATTAGTGGAATCATACTAAAGGCAGACATTTCGGGCATTTCCACTAAAAAGCCTACTTCTCTCCACTGCTAATTTCATACCTTTATTATATTTCAACCAGGTATACTATTTACTATCTCTAAATTTTCCTTGACTTTACAGCTAGTGATCAACATTATCAGACTCAAGCATTAAAATCATGGCTTCCCCCCAATAAAAAGAAAGACACAAAATGATTTAGATTCTTTCAGTTGTTTAGCCACTTAAGCTTTGTTGGACTGAAACCTAAAATTTTGTCTGCATGACTTTGCTAAGATTCATCTCTAATTTGATCAAATCTCTATCAAGTTTTTGTGACGATTATTTTAAATACCCATGTGTCAGTCAACCAAAAGGTTCAAGCATAAATGCAGCAAAGATTAAACTGGTTTTTTTAAAATGGATTTGAATTTGAACTTAATTTTTTACTGAGACTAGATTTATAAGAGAGATAAGGATGAACATTTCAAGCGGTTGCAACACTCCTAACCAAGCTTTATCCTTTTCCACTTCATATTGATCCCTAAATCATCAGTAATCTTCAGCCTGAGAATCTCTATGGATTTTTCTTTAGTGAGCTGTGATATGATGCATCCTTCAGTCTTTTTAAAAACTTTTTCCTCTCACTTAGGTCAGTCTGATCAAAGCTATGAAGAGGATGAGGAAGAAGATAATCCACGTCTAAGAGCTGTTGTTCAGAGTGTAATGGCACGGAATATACAAGAGAAAAATAAGAGTAATGATGATCTGGCAGAATCTAGTGACGAAGATGGAGGAGCAGATGTTGTTGTTAATAAGGATGGTGTCCCCCTTCCCATATCAGTGAGAGGTAGGCTGGATCAAAGAAAATCTCCTGAATTTGTGAAAGATGTTGATTCAAACAAAGCTGAGAATGTACTTGATACATCTCAGACATCACAGGCTATCATGGGAGACCATCACAACCCAGGGACAGATGAAGAAGAAGATGAAGAGGAGGAAGAAGATGATGATGAAGAAGAGGAGGAAGACGAAGAGGATGATGAAGATGTGAGCTCAGATAATGAAGGTGTTAGTGTACCAGGCATACAACATCATCATCAACATCAGGCTCGACAACTGAAAGAGCACAAGAGGCAGCTGCAACTTGAAGCTCAGAATGTTTTGTTGCAGCAGCGTTTTACTCGCCATTTCATGGCATCGTCTGCAGCAGCAGTTGCTGTTGCTTCCTCTTCAGGGACTAAAGGAGAAACACCTTTGGTTGAAGTTCATCGAGGAGCGGAAGAGGAAGAAGAAGAAGACGATGAAGATGATGAAGATGATGACGACGATGATGAGGATGATGATGTTGAAGATGGAAAAGAGGAGATAGCTCAAAAGGTAGTAGCTTTATGAGAAGACAATGTGTCTTTTTTATGCAAGGAAATAGAAGATGATTAAAAACATATTGTAATAAAAGCACTTTGTAACAACAGATTAATCTTTAAAAAGATATTATAAAGTTGTGTAAAAAATCCATTAAAAAATAGACATTTTGGAACCTTAAAAACCTCAGGATTTACTTTTTATGGTAGTCCCCTTTCAGTTTCATGTCCTTTTGACTGAAAAGTGAAACCAATGTTTTTTCTCTCTTTTGTATACCTGTAAATAGACGTTGCTTCTTTAGTTATTTGGCAGAAATAGCTTTTTTGTCATTGCAATACACTTAAAGTTTAGATCTACCTGCTGTTTTAAAACTGAATGTACTTCACTTCTGCTTTTGTCAGATGGCAACTCACTCTCAAGGTGCGGAAGAAAAAATGTCAAGCAGTATGAGTGAAGAGGAATGGCGAACTCTTCATGGTCACATTCAAGGCCATAATAATGAAAGCCCTGGTCACACCCACCATCATCAAATGCTGGAAGAGGAGATAGAAAAGGCTTTGATTTTAAAGGATCTACAGCCAGGGTAAGTTACATGTTATGATTTCTTTTTGCCAAGTAGTATACATAATAATTTACTCTAATTTTATCTTCCCTCGTTATTAAAAAGAACCATCAGCTGTGAGGAATATTAATTATGGCTGACTGGAATATAAAAATTTTGGATTTTTCTATTGCAAAATCTGGGTAGCAAAAAATTTGAAGTAGATTTTCAAGTTGACTTAAACCATTAAGGACTATGGGTGTTTTGGAAATCGGCCTCCCGAGGGAAAGCAATGGCCACCAAAAAATTTACGTAGGTGCTACAGAAAACTATAAATATAAGATTTATGATTCACAGTAGACATATAAACCTGTGCATTTTGAGAAAGCTAATGAATTTTTGTTTTAGGTGATGCTAATTACAGGCATGTGCGAAAATTCATCAACCAGAATGTGTGAGAGGAATACAACAGCAAAAATAAACAAAAACATCGAAAAAATATAGATTTCAACTTCAAACCCAATTTTCATCACTTTATAATATATAGAATCGACCTTCAGTGTGATAAATGAAGGAAATTTCATCTAATTATCTTTCAAATGAGACTACAATCATAAAAACCGTGCATTTGGACCATCACAGGATTGAGAAGAACATTACAGGCAGTAGAAAAAAATCTCAGACCTGCCATTCATACAGATTATATAAGTATTATAATAATTTTTGGCCAACATATTAGATAATATATGAAATTTTCTAAACCAGTTAAAATCGCTGGTCCTATTCATAATCTAGACAAACTGGTTTCCTTACAATTACATGAACACAAGATCTAGATTATCCAAGGAATGTTAATGCCTAGATCTAGGCCCCTAACCTCATCTTACACTCTTTACAAGGTCAGCTTTGCTCTTTCTGCAAAATACAAAATAGGATGCACAGTCCATAGTTCACTGAGTTTTAGATTTGATCTCAACATGGTCATCTTGTCTAGCTGTAATGGCCAGTGTGTCAATCTACATCATGGCATATCAATGGCAGGCACATCAAGCCTCTGATGTGGCTTCTTTTCCCATATTAAAATCAGAGATTTGATGTGCCTGCCATCAATGTGTGTTTCTAGCAAAAGCCCTCTCTGTCTTGTTAGTATCATATGTAGTGGCACCAGCGGAATCAAAGTATTTCTTATTTCTATCAATTCTTACAACATAGTTGTAAATGCTGGAAGGCTTCAACATTATCATTGATGCACCCAGTTTTAAGTTACCTTATGGTTCGATTAAATGAAGCATAGGCCCAATTAGTCATGCTATGCACAAGAATGTGTTCGCATGGGCACCTGCAGCACATTGCATAATGCTGAGATAGCGCTGAAACAAAGCATGATGTGGTATTGGTGCCACTAGTCTAGTGCCGATTACATCTATCTGACTACATGCTTGCAATGCCTAGTTTTCAAAGTGTTTCAGTTTTGCTTTGGGAGAGAAGGATTGTTTACACTGCACAGTAACAATGATCTGCACATATCCACAGTTATAAGAACATAGTGGCAACTTTGAAGAAACTTGACTCAAAATACTAGTGCGCATATTTATAAAGGTCAGGTGCATTTTTGCCAATCATTGTGCATAATTTTGGCAATTCGAGACTGCTGCGTTAGTGACAAATTTGCATATTATTTTTAGCAAAAAAGTGAGACAAAAACACTGAGGCCCGTGTCAGATTTAAATAAGGCATTAAGTTGAGGAAATGATTAGACTTATTTTTCTGATTTTCCATACTTCAGTGAATTCTTGGAATAATCCACGTGATTTTTTTTCCTCCTTTAGAACTTATGGTTTAAGCATTCTCAGCCCTGACGATGATGAGGGAAGCTGCCACAGTTCCAGGCTCAGCAACAAGTCTGAGAAGAACATGGCAGATTTTGATGGCGAGGAGGGCCTTAGCGAAGAGGAACTTGTTCAGATCAACAACCATGTTCGTTTCACTGCTCAACAAGCATTTCCACACATGAGCGTACTTTATCCAACTCAAACCAGAGGTATATTCAAGTTTAAATTACAAATCCCCATTAATATCTTCTCCTTCTTAAATACAGAGAAATACTTCATAATAAAGTTTTTAAAGATAAGGTTAGTGGAAAAAATAATTAACGAAAACTCAGAATGATAGCAGACAGTAAGAATGAAAGATAAGCATTTGTTCTTATGAAATAAAATAAATTTAAAAAGTCACCAATTGGGTAATATTCAAAATCTATTGTATAAAAACATTGATCACTCAGACTAATTATTTTATAAAATACTTTTAGTTTATCAACAGGACGCGTTCATTTCTTTTAGGCCAATCCATGTTATGAAAGTGTTAAAAGTTTGTTTTCTTCTATTTACATTTTTCAGGTCATGGGGTTCTGCGACTCAGACAAAAGCCCAAAAGTCCTGCATCTGATTTTAGTCTAAATGATGTTTGCAAACCAGGACACACTCTTTTGTGGGATCTTGTTCAGGATAATATGGCTGTATGATTTTTAGTTTCTAAGAAAAACAGTAGTTGAAAATAAGTTTTTCATGATGTGCATTGGATCTGTAACTACTATTCCTATCAACCAGGCTTTATGTTCACTGTGAATTGAACAGATAGTGCCTAATTATGAGTTTTTGATAAAGATTAATTCCATACTTTCCAATGGTGCTCAAGCATTATCAAGGTATTTCAAAATTCTAAACTTAAAATTTAAAAACATTTTAGAAATACTTAAAAAGAAATTTTGCTGCACAGCTTACTTTTGTCCTCCATACAAAATGGTCTTTATTTATACGTTGTTTTTTTTCCTTCTGTTAGTTGCTTGAACCAGAAGAGGTGCAAAAAAATTATTCATTGAAAACTTTTTTTGGCACATTTATTGGTTTTTTTTTCTATCATTGCTGACTTTTGAATTGCTTTCTTTGAAGTGTTGAAGTGAAGCTAATGAAAGTATCATACTTTTAAAAAAAAAATCAAATTCATCTTTTTTTCCCCGCCCAGAATCTTTTGCCTGAAGGTATAGCCATTGAAGCTGAGAGAACACTTACTAAGCTTCTCATTTGTCCAAATGACAGGCAAATAAGAACTAAGTTCATAGAAGCTATCATTGATAATTTGGCTAAAAACAAGTAAGTTTTTTCTCCCATATACTTTGTTTCTAGTATTGCTTTGATAATGATCACACTTGAATGTGCGTTTTGCTTTTTACTTTAAATTCCTATAAAATACCTACTCAGCATTTTCAGTTAGAATAAACTATACTTTTACCTTGAAGACATTTTCTAGCTTTATATATTACTAGTAAACATTTTATTTTTTTTTTTAATTTGGTGAGATTTTATATAAAGCTAATTATTGCTCTGCAGGTTCCGTATGGAAAAGGGTTATATTAAACTTTTCACTGCCCCTACCTTTAAAATTGAAAAAGGAAAAAAAGTAAACCTGAAAAAAATTGCAAACCTTCTTTTTAGCAAAACCTGTAATTTATAATCTGTATGGCTTTCCATGTCCATAAGGTTATTTTTATGGTTACATCCCTTTGACTGTTTCTTAGACAAAAGAAATAAGAGTTGTCTACATTGAGTCTCAGTAACATGATTAAAAGCTACATCTTTGCTTGACATAAATTGCGATGTCTTTCAAACTTTCGTGTAAAAAAAAAAAAGAAACCCAAAACAAAACACCCCCCACCCCCCACTGTTTTATTTGCTTAAGTCTTTACCTAACTATAATTTTACTAATTGGAAGATTTTTCAAAAGTATTAAATTAGCAGTGAGGAGAAATAGGCTCTAAGCAAAAATGCGCGAAATGTCTGCCTTTATTATGATTTGAACCTTCGACTTCAGGAGGTAGCTATGGCACCCACCACTTTGCCATGGAGAAAACATAGCTTATAGCATTTAATTTTACCAACGATTTTTATCTTTTTTTGCTTTCGAATTTCTTTCTTCTCTATAGATCTGTTGTAGTCTCTCTAAGGCTGCTGACTGAACTATTTAGTTCATTCAACACGTCATTTAACTCTATGAGGAGGATGGGAGGATCTTACAAAGTTGTGCTGTATGTATAGTTAATTAATTTGAAGTTTGAAATCTATAAATGGCAAATTCTATATTTAGCAAGGCCAGAGGCTGGCTCAGAGTGACTGGAGGTGCCCATTGAGATTGCATTATTTTAAGTCATTAGGCTATAATAACCTGTACAAATTATACACCAAACTGTGTGGAAATGAATGATTTTTCTTTTGGTATAAAAATAAACATGACCAACCCAAAATCAACCAAGTTGTGATTGCGAGAAAACAACATGTTGAGGCGGTCAGCAAAGATCGTCAAACGGCAGTTTTTTCCGATTAACCTACTTTGCCGTGCTGTTTGACCTACTAAATCTCGTTCTAGTTCATTTTAACCAATCAGATAAGATCTTAAATTTTGTGCTGCAATTTTCGGCTTTCGTTTCCGACGACTACAAGCCAAGTAACCAATACAGTAAAGTCAAGAACGTTTTTTGGAGTCCTGATTACCTTTTTGCATGGTTTGAACCTTGCAGACCCTGCAGGTTTCTTTGAACTCTATCATATCCGAATTTCAGGCTAAAATATTGCGTTTCGGTATTTTTTTTTATAATTTTTAAAGGCAAAACCTCACTCTTTTTACTGCCTGCAGTGATAGAGAAGTGCCGAGGCCGAAGGTCTTTCGCGAGCTGCAAAGTTAGCAGTGACTGTGACGTCACAGCGATACAAAAATTGCGCCGTACCAACTCCGTGCCCAAGGCATATCAAGCAGCCAATGTCTATTTTAAGAATGGCCAAGGGATTGTCTGCACATTGAAGCAAAACCAAACAGTCATTGGAGCTGCGTTGGCAATTTATTTTCTGTTACAATAACATCTCTGTAATTTATTGAAGTTTGAGCACAACATCATTAATAATATGAATTACCATCACCAAACAATTTTTAAAGTTTAACAGATTCAGATATATATAGAGATCATACACTAGCATACTTTTGCAACTTCTTAAGATACAAGACTCACAAAAACAAATCAGGAGGGTAAATATGTTGAATTACTTAGACAGATCATGAAATTTTACACATTAAGGAAGTTACCCCTCTTTGCACTTTTCAGACCAAAAAATTGACTGGGCTGGTGCACTCCTCCTACCAAAAAATATAAGTGTGGTGATTTTCATTGAGAAAGGTTGTCAAATAAAGAAGATACCCTCAAAACAGTGTATTTTTCAAAACCGTGGTGCCTTCTAGCCCTAATATAGTCTACTAGAATATTTGCCCTTATATAGTCTACTAGAATATTTGACAAAAAAATGCATGATTTTGAGGTACGAAATATGCTGTAACTTTTTCATTTCTTGTGCGATGTAAAAATTTAAAAACCAGTGTTCTTTTAAATTAACAACTTAAAATGTATATATCTAATTTGATTTTTCATTCGGCCTTGCTACTATATTTGTTTATGTGGAAGTCACCAATTGTCAGTTCATGTTGAGATTGAAACTTAGAGTATAGCTGCAACCCTCAATTGAGGTTTATTTTAGCATATATTTTGAACCAATTTGAAATAAGATATTTAATTAAACTTAAAAGAAAACCTTCTAAATTTCCATCTTTTCATATAGATGGGCCGAGAAATCCCTGAACATGATGACTCATTTCTTCAACAACCTGGTGACATTCACTGTTAAAGCCAAAGACAAAACAAACTGGAGTTCCAAGTAAGTAATGTTAAAAAGATTTTGATTCATTCTGATTTTGCCTAAATTATTACTACAGGGAGTTTGGTTTCTAAACATGCAGTAAAACCCATTTCAATTTTTATGCCTTCCATTCTAAGGGTATGTCATCTATATGTAGAATATTGCTATGATACTTCCAGCCTAAAACTCGATCTATGCTTGTGTTTTTGAAAAAGGTATGGGCAGACATAGACTGCCATTCAACAAAGTGTACAATTTTGCTTAAATTGTTTCCTTTCTCTTTGCATTTAGAATCAAGCATGTAATGAAATTTGATTGCCAATATCTAAGGCTTGCTTAGATTTAGGGGATAGTAACAGTGGCATAATTTATGTTTGGAGTGCAAATTTATGTAGGAAGTTAAGACAGGTCTTTTTGTGATAGACATTAAATATATATATATATATATATATATATATATTTTACATGCAGTTCATCCAAATAGGGTAACTTATGGGGCTTATGTTTAAAACATATTTATCTTAACTTCATTCTGTCAGCCATGGATTCAAAGAAGAAGTATCTTCAAGGCTGAAGTTCCTGTCTTGTGTTTTTTCTTGCCAGTACTCACCAGACACATTCCGTGAGTGCTTTTCCAATTTAAGGGTTTAGTCAATATCTGTTATCTCTTTTTTCCCTCTCCAATTTAACCCCAAAAGCATATTCAAGTAAAGAAAACATAATTTTTGTTAGTTTGATTCTGTGCAGGTTTAAAATTGCAACAGCCATATATATTATTTACTTTATGTTATGTGAAGAAGTATATATGCAGTGCAGTCATTTATTATATTTCTGTGTAAATCTTGGAGTACAAACTTTTATCAGAAAATCAATGAGCCTTCTAGTAAGAGACACTCGGGGAGAAGCAGCAATTAAAAACTTCAATTGTAAGCAACAAACTTAGAAAATTTAGCTAAACTCATTGTCTCCGTAACTTTTGTATTTGTATTGCCTGGATTTTTTGGGAGATGAAAGTTCAATGCAGGGTTGTAAGGAAAATAAACGGCTGTTTCTAAGTTAATGTACCATACATGGTCACTGCACAAATTTATTGCTACATCTACACACCACATATGGACTCAAAGACAATGAGTTAATTATATTTGCTTGAAGGCACGTAATTTGCACCTTGTGAATAACAGTACTCTTTAAAATGACAAGAGGTGGATTTGTATTTAAATAATTTGACCTAAAATTTAACTTTATCACCTATATGTCAGGTCTGAGTCAAGAACAGACAGACACTCTGTGGGAGTGTCTAGCCACAAATCCTGACAGCTGTGATTCTTGTCTCAGCTGGTTTTATGACCAGGCTAGGAGGAAAGAAAATCACGCTCTGGATCTCAGCACTCTGAAGCATATATTTGTTGACAAGGTCAGTCTATTCAAATTCTGTTTCCAGTCGTGTAGTGTTATTATTATAAACTCTTTTTATTTGGGGGGGGGGGGGTAGCAGGGTTTCTGCGCAATCCTATAAAAGTACTTCAATTTCAGTTTCACCGAAAGAGCCCTGGAAAAGTTCTTGAATTTTTTGTTGGTCCTGGAAACTGGAAAAGTCCTTGAAATTATTGACATTAACTACTAGGCCATTCTTTCTTCTTTTCTGTGTATCAATTTCTATGAGATCAGTAAAATTGGGTCTATGCAAGATACCTGTGCCTAATACCTTGGTGTATCGGTAAAATGGGGTCTGAGCGCTACACCATAATGAGTAAAGGTCATTGCCCTTGTGCGTTTGCATCTAATAGGACCTGTCTTAATACTTATTACTGTAAAAGTGCATGTATTCATTGCTCTTGGCTCCACAAGGCTGAAGAAAAAGAATAATGACCCATACTGCAATTTCTGGAAAGTAATTATGCTGACATTATTCACTGGGCAGCCTTGATGAGTTGAGTATTGGAATATTCAAAACTCTAGGCCCTATACCCTCCCCTCTTCCTAAACCGCACAAAGAAGGTGGTTCAAGCAGATGAGCACCACTTTCAAGGGGATGTCTACCCCACCAACCTTTTCCCATAAAAAAGTACAGGGATGCAAGTTTTCCGATTTTTGTAGGAATTCAGATTTTTTAGCAGTTTTCTTAAACTAAAAAAGCAGGAAAACTTGAATTATGACCTGAATGTTAAAGAAAACATCCTAAATTAAGAGTCATAGAAAATCAAACACTTGTTTTTAGTTGTATAGCTGTGTGGGCACTTGTACAGATTTGTATCTATTTAAATTGTCCACCAAAATTTCTATTAGGGTACTTAGAGAGTGTAAAATTTTCCTGTTTTATTAGCTTGGACTGCTTGCATCCCTGAAAGTATTTCAATACTACCTCATTAGTGAAACTGAAACTACAACTTGTCAAACTGTCGTTAGTGTTAACCTCTCAGGATAAAAGTTGTCTTCTCTTCCCCTTCCACATGTCTATTTCCCTCTTCTCTCCCTTTTCAACACAACCCTCTCTGTTTCCCTCTCTTTGTCACATGCCATATTCTCGGTGTTCCCTTCTCTGATTATGACTGCTTCTCCCTCTTCATCATGTATGTCAGAATCTATCCCTTAGTCTTTATTAGCCCTACACTTCTCTCTCTCACACACACACACATAGCCTCCCCCTCTCTCTTTTTCTCTTTAACACCCTTTCTTTTCCATCTAGTTTCTGATCCCTCTTTGCCTGTAACTTTATCAGTTTATATGTGCTCATCCTTCTTCTTCGCGACCATGGCTCTTTATCTTTCTTTATTTGTCAGACACCTTTCTCTCTCCCCCTGCCCCCCACCTGTCTCTAATGCCCTTTCCTTGATTTTCTTGTTGCCCTCTGTGCCTATGACTTTGAGGTATATGCCTGATCCTCCCTCCTCTTTGTGTCTGTCTGAATCTATCCTTTTATCTTTCTTTATTAGTCTCTCTCTAGCTCCCTCCCTCCTTCCCTTCCCTTCTCTTTCTCTCTCCCTCCCGTGTATCAACAAGTACAGTTTAATGAGCTTACATGCATAAAAGTCATAAAAATTTTCAAAAATTGATACATTTGTTTTCCTTTTATATCAAGTACTTGTGTAGGAGGTGCCATTGAAATAGCTTTTATATCTCTTGTGAATGTTTGAGGGTTTTTTAATGTTATTTCTTCTTTTGCTTTTTGTGTTCAAGCCTTCTGTTTTACTGAGTTGTCAAAATTGTACTTGATATGTTATTTGATCATTTAATCCAACAATTTGAATTTGAATCCAAGTTACTAAATAGTAGAAAGCAAACAGTAATAACTTAAAACCACAATCTTGTTGTGTTAATTAGCTTTTTGAGTATTAATAAGTTTCTTTGTTGTAATTTCTAGATGCCAAAACTTAAGGCAGAGACGATGCCAATGATAGGACTGAATTTATTCCAGCAGTTGTCAAACATCACATTCTTGTCACTTGGAGGAAAATCCTCCTTGACAGAGGACCAGGCAAGTACATTTGATTGTTCGAAAATGCTTTCATAAGATACATATTATACAAGTTTGGAAATGTTGAATCCTATTTTTACAAACAAGGAGAGAGGCAATCAGTTGTAAGGCAGGAAACGCTCTGTCTTTAAGCTGGACCCCCTCAACCCTGTCATTGGTTTTTCTGAGGTGGATAAAACTGATAGAAGCAAAGCAAACCAATACCAAAGATCATATTGCTTTTTTTTTATATTTTTCAACTCTCTGTTACTGCTTGCATTTTACGATACAGTAAACAAATGTAAAAAAAAAAGGTATTGCTGACATGCATAATCTCCAAATTATGATAGCTGCCTGTCCAAATCTAAATTTTCTTTTAGTATTTCATGTTCTTCAACAAGATTCCAGCTATGCGAAGTGATCTATCTGTTGTAGTTGGATGTGAAATGAAAGCTTTGAAAGCGATATGGAATGAATGAATGATGTTGGTAATGGTTTAATGAAATAGCAAAGAGAGAGAAAAAAAACAAAGAGTCTTCGAAATAGCCTACTTCTATCTAAAAATGTCTCTTGTGGGTATTCAATCAAAGTAGAGTTCATTTTTATATTTACCTCTCTTCGATAACCCTAAGACATATATGGAGAGATAAAATAAGTTTTGATATGAACCAAACTCTTGAAATTCTAAGAGTGATTTCCAAACCTTATTTTGATAGTTTCTATCTTCTAGTAACTAGTATTATTAAATGTTGGTCTTTACTCTATCTTTTGCTATTCTAGGTCGATCAGGATGTCCGATATTTTTTGCTTTTTTATGCAGGATTGAGGATATTTTAAAGATTTAATTTTGTTTTCTTCTCCTTATTTCAATTCAGTTAGCTAATGTTTTTTCATTCAATGATCCAGAGTATAATGATATTTGATTTTTTGGTAGATTTTGTAGAGTGACATAATCAACCAACAAATATTCTATTAACTCATTCAGGCATGTGGAATGGATCAGTTGTGGGAAATTGCACTCAAAGCTATCAACAAGTCTGTGTCTACAGAGGCCATCCACATTCTCAATAACTACTACATCAATTATGGAGGTGGCACACTAGATAAGGAAGAAGAGTTTGTTCACAGATGCATGACCAACCTGATGAAGACACTCTACTCACTGAAAGAGGTGAGATGTATTTTGAAATGTGAGAGAAAGGAAAAATATCGCCTCATGTTATTAACATCTGTTAGGAATTTCTATTACAAAACATACATATGACATTAGTGTAGGCCAGGAGTATGTATGATGTCTTTTAAAAAAACCTTTCTTAACAATAATAGTACCATGATTTTTTTTACTAATGCCTGAAACGCAGCAATTCTGTAGTATGACTTTTTTGTTACTATTGCGTAACACACTCATTGCTAGTTTTTTCAGATCTGGCTAAGAGAGGAATGCCAGCTTTTTTGCACCCTTTTAAAAACATTGCTGTCTCAATTTTTTCTCACTAGTGCTGAAATTTAAATTTTCTGTGTTCATAAAAGTAGAATTAATATTTACATTGCATAAAAAATTTTCTAAATTATTTCAATGGTTAATTTTTACTAACATTTAGATCTAGGCCTAGACATAGAGGAAGCGAAACTAAGGGTCTGGCTCAGGCTCATCAGATGGCTGGTCACTTTGTTCAACAAAATCTGGATCCAAGTCAATATCATCATAAGCTACGATTTTATCTGCATCAATATCAGGTTTATCTATATCAGATCCTGCATTTGTAAAAGGATCTATAGACAAAAAAATGTTTCTTTGTCTAACCAACTCTAGTTGCCCAGGTCGAGCTGAAACTGAAACTAGATCTAGACTCTAACTAGTTGAGGTGTCTTCACCAAATCCCCTCTAACTTTTACATATACCAAGGAAATTAACTCTAATAGCAGTTATTTTGAAGAGAACTGTTGACTGCTGACTGCCGAAGAATGCCAGGCTAGGCAAACAAAAATAAATGATATCCCAACAGAACCTTTTCAGGTTATGCAGTACCTGGTCTATGCCCTTCACACGACAGGGTTTGGTAACAGCAATGAGTGACTTAAAATGTTGCCATTCGTTTCAAATAAGCCTCTTGTGCGCTATGAGAAAATCTTTTCTTTTGACCCATTGACATCATCATTTCTGTCTAATAGAATTAGCAATTGCTCATTCATTGCTTTTCTCCTACCCCCTTCCTAAGCCTGGATTAAGTTGTTTTTACACTTAAGTAGGGTGATGTAATATAAACCTGATCAGGCCAGGATTCCAACCCTTTATCTTTTGATCAAAAGTCCAAATTTCTATCACTATACCTCAAGACTTACCAAGTTTTTACTTTAAGTGAATTTAAGTGCATTTAATGCATCAATCATTTATTTTACAAACTGCTCTGTATTGTTTCAGAACCCAGCGGCAAAACTTCCAGTCATCCAGAGAGGTTTGTTTTTGTGCAAGCATCACCTAGATGCCTTCCGCCAACGCTATGCATACCATATGCACATGTGGCACTTGGAGAACGTGCCAATTACTAGTCATCTACCAACCAGCAGGCCTCATGTTATTAACATCTTTTTACAGAACACTGACATGTCAGAAAAGGTAAGTAAAGATTTGAATTTATTAAAATTTTAATTCCTCTCTATACAATGGTAGATGTTATCACATGTGTTGAATTTCATTATTTGTACACTATGGTGTTTTTCAGATTTCCATAGCTTTACACTCCACATATTTTAAATCTCAACCTGATTGATCTTGCACATCTGCTATATACAGGCTCAGATCGAAATGCACCCAACAAACCTGCTATCTGAGTTGCGAGCTGAAGTGATGCACTGGTGGGAAGAGCTTCAGAGACAACAGCAGGTGGCTGCAGTAGCGGCACGACAACAGATGGCAGGAACAGTGACTGGAATGCCAAACGACAGCACTTCTTCCAGCACATCCACTGTCGTCAACAGCAACATGGCTGCTCAATCCACAGCGTCAGCCATAAATCATGGAATCATGTCGCCACTGCTTGGTCATATGCTTGGTGAGGGCCCTCTGAGGATGATTAGCTCAGGACAAGAGCTTTTTGTTGACATGGATGAGCGTACACTAGCAGATCTTCATATGACAGATGGGCAGGTTAGTCTATTTGCAATAAATTAGAATATGTAATGATGTTATGTATTTACTCTGTTCTTCAGGTTGTGTTTTCTAAGTAAAAATATTCAGGCAAATTCTTGTTAGAAAGGATCAAGTTCTTTGGTGCTCTATTTAGGATTGGATCTATTTTTTCCAGGAGAAAGGGGAGGGGGAGAAAATGTATAAAGGTAAGATTTTGATTTCTAGTTTTCCTTAACAGGTGTTTAACATATATATTTCATCTTATATAACTACTACGAAAGCTGGAAATAAGAAATTGATCAAATCAACTGGTTGAGTTGCTTATAAGGTACTTTGTTATAAAATGTTAATAAGGTACTTTGTTATAAAATGTTATATGTGTTAAGTTTTTCTCCATTTCCTGGAAATGAGGTCTTATTTTTTCCCTATATTTCAAATGCTATAACTCAGGACATAATCCAAGTAGAAAAATAATTTTTAAAACACCTTACCACTGTTGTATTTACCAATCTGCCATCAAGTTCTGCAACTTAACAATCCAAATGAGTTGTAAATCACAAGGCATAGTTTTGAGACATAGACTTTTAAAGTTTGGTGGGTGTTTAGAAGTCAAAACTTTTTTATGTTAGATATCGAAGCTAAAATCATTTCTAAACAACCTGATTATGTTGAAATTTTAGGTTTTATGTGTTCAGTTTTAATCAGTATGGTTGCTAAGGACTTAACAATATCTTTACACTTAAACTTTAAACACAATTTTCTCCGCTTACTGAAATTTCACAAGCCCAAACCCTGATAAGTTTCCAACGGCTGTAACATCACACAGAAGCATGACAGAGGTTTTTTATTTGTTGTGTTTGAAAGTAGAGAAAATGTACTTTTCTGTGATACTATTATCTTACTACTTTCCAATTTTGACATAAGACTTATTTTGACTGGTTGCAAGACATCTAAGAAAATTTTTCTTTCTGCTGTCAAGTGTTTCCTTTTTTTTTTAGTTTAGGGACCTTTATGAAATATGTGGATTAAACAGAATTTGTAGCTCTCACATGAATAGTCAAAAGTTTTTGTACTTTTTAGAGAATTTAATATTTAACTGACGTTTTAAATGTTGTATTCTCAGCTTGTTTTTGTTTCCACTGGAGCAAATAGACAATTGAGGAAGAGTGATGGTTCAGTGCCATCGTCTGGTCTTCCTGTGCCAGACAGGAAAAAGCTACCCATGAATCTTCTAATTGCAGAGCCTTACTTTGATGATTTATTTAAATTGCTGGAACAGCTCAGTGATGTCAGTTCATGTTTAGAGAATGTGGTAAGTCAAAAAGGGACTGGGCTTTAAAATCATTTTTGTAATATACTCGTAAAACATTTTTAGTCCTTTAAAACTTACATATTTTTTCTGCAAAAAAATCCATTTTCCTTCTCAACTGCAAAAACTTAAATACTTGATCTTCTAAATATAAACTGATGAATGTAAACCAGGGCACTATTTCACACATACCTTTGACATGCATGTTTTCCAATTTTGATGAGCAGTTTTTTTCACACCCTGTTTTATCCCTCCCAATTATTAATTCCAAATTTACCTAGCGATGTTCAGTAACTACCAAGTTTTAATTCATTTTTTTTTAAATATGTGAAAAAACATGCAATGCAGACATTGTTTAGGTGATATGGTTTTTTTAGTGTAAGCTTAAATTCTTTTGTGTTGCAATGCAGATTCTTTTATGTCAGTTATTTTTTTAATTAAACAGGAAAAAGAAAAGAAGGCAAGCTTCCAGGCAGAGGCAAGGCGTTTGTCCCGTGATGTATGGGAACTGTTGATGATGCTTCCTACAAATGAAAGCCTTTTGAGTGGATTCATGAAAATTTCAACAAATCAGGTGATTCATATAATCCATATCAATCATACACAATTTGATAAGACAGTCATTAAAAAATTCAATTTGTCTTTTTGTAAGTATGCTAATGACACTCAGCTTTATACTTCAGTAGACATGGCGCAAGTAAGTTCTTCCCTTCTATCTCTTGATAAGTGGGTAAAAGCAATCTCCTCGTCGATGTCAGCCAGTGTTTCGAATTAAATGAAGATAAAACTGAATTGATGATTGTTGGAGATCCAGGGCTAAATGTTTGGAACCGTCTGCCCTTGTCGGTCCTACAGTCTGAATTGTTATCTAGATTTAAATTAATTATGAAGACTTACTTGTTTGAAAACTCAGTCATTAGCAGAAATTAGGAACTCTAAATTTACAAATTATATTGTTTATATTTTTGCACTTCATATATCGATTTTTATTTTTCAATTTTCAGTTGCCTACATTATCCATGTTTTGTAAAATATTATGACAAAAATTGTGTAGTTTTTATTTTTTGAAGAACTTTGAGACTTGTAAAAGACTCCATATAAAACTAGATATTATTATTACTATTATTA
>BMAT01003693.1:86417-96596 GCA_019649035.1 Elysia marginata | reverse complement strand
TAGAGCTCTTATTGTTTTAGTTTTGGCGCTATATAAGTGTATATATTTATTTATTTATTTATTTATTTATTTATTCATCAAAGTTAATAAAAAAAGTTTAAATTATAATTTTTGTGTGTGTGAAAGGAAAGGAATTTTAATCTAAAAGCCAAGCTTTTCCGACTTAAAACCCCGGAAAATCCGCAGAAAAAAGGGAGCAAAAACCTGATATTTGAAATCTTGGGCATTTGATTTTATTTATTCAGGAAAGTGAGAGAAGGGCTTACAACCCAAAGAGCTTTTGCAAAAGCTATACGATGGACAGGTGCCCATTGAATACAGGGGAGCAAAAAGATATGCAAGAATTCTTTACTGATATTATAACTAAGTTGGAGGAGACTTCAATGGTAAGATTATTCCTAGTGAAATAATTATAGCATTTTCTGAAGTGCCTTTAATCTGTCATTAACCTTTCATCAAAGTCTTTATGTTTTTGGCAAGAAATTACTTTTAAGCAGTATAATTTGTACTTATTTTAGCACTTATAGCAATTCATTATTAAATCATGTTTGAATTTTTTTAAAAAATGACCTATGCTTTTCAGTTTGTTTCATAGGATTACACATGCTTAAATTGTATTCCTTTCAAAGAAATTTGAATGAAATTATATAACCCAGTAATGTTTCTTATATGAAAAAGTTTTTTTTATTATTATTAATGAGAGAAAATAAACTATGCGTTGCTAAAGACATTGCTAAATTTAATTTATTTTTGTACAGTGGAAAATCACAAATGATGACAACTTAGCCAAATCAGAACATTCGATAGCAGCCTGCATGGCTTCTGTCTTGAGTGAATGAAGATAAATATCCGAGAAAGCGCATCTGCCTGATGTGATTTGTCCATAAAACTGTTACTAAAATTGATGCATTTGTATCGTTTTCTCCATTTCAAACTTAAGGTATCTAATTTTTTCTATACTCCAGAAAACTGTGATAAAACAGATGTTTGGTGGAGAAACAACAAACAATGTTGTGTCCCTGGTATGCAATTACTAATTGCCAAGAAATGGCTTAAAGTTACACTTCTCTTTTTTTTTGGGGGGGGGATATACATCCACAATGGCAGTTATTACAATGGTTTAAACTTTACTAATTGACTCAATGAATAAGATTAAACTCAATGTTTAGACTTTATGTTGGATCCTTAAGTCATTCCTGCTTTTTTTGTTCTTTTGAACCAATTGAAAAGGAAAAAAATTTCATTTTGTTTTTTTTTGTTTTTTTACTTTAGTGAAAATCCTTATCGAATATTAATATTATTCTGCCATTTTTAAGCAAGTGCTTCAGTTTTCAAGTTCCAGCTACTGTTTTAAGAACCGATCACTGTATTACTTTTCTCATTGATTGTCAAATCAGGACAAACTATTTGTGTGAATGCCATGAATCACAGACTTTAAGATGCACGCTAATTTTGAATGAACATATCATATTTTAGGACTGCAGTCATGTTAGTCGGACTTTTGAAGAGTTCTACACTATTCGGTGTGGTGTGGCTCACATGAAGGATTTATATGTAAGTACAATGAAAATGTTTGGCAGATTATTGTGATTAGACATGTACATTGAAAATTTCAAAAGAGCAATTGTTCTTTCTGTAATCATTGTCTTGTATCAGCTTTTATCTTTTCAAGGCTTGATTATTGTAATTCTTTACTAGCTAATTTGCCCTCAAAATCTATTCAGAGACTTCAGAGATTTCAGAAAAATGCTGCTAGGATGATCCTAAAAAAGAACAAAAGGGAGCATGTAACACGGCTTCTTGTACATCTACATTGGCTTCCTTGTAGTCGCTAGGATTAAATTTGAATTAGCTGTACTTTGTCACAAAGTTCTACAAAACAAAGCAACATTGAACTTGTCATCTATGATTAGCGTTTACAAACCATCTCGCACATTGCGCAGTAGCAGTAAAGATTTGTTAGTTGTACCTACAGTGAAAACTAAGACCTATGGAGAAAAATCATTTTCATATGCAGCTCCTCACGTTTGGAACTCGCTTCCTCTGCACATTCGACAGATAAAGGACTCGCAGGAGTTCAACTCTGCGTTAAAAACGCACCTATTTCAAATGTCTCTGTCCTAACTTTATTTTGTTTTATGAATGTATATTGGAAAGATGTCAATGTCATTGTTGTCTAATGCGCTTTGAGCTTTTTGTAAAAGCGCTATATAAATGTTCTTCAATATTATTTATTATTATTACTATAAATTGAAACATCTGATAATTGCAGTAGGAAATAAAAAGCAGAAAGTAAAGAAAAGGAACATCAACTTACATTTTTTTTCTCTTCTTTTAGGATTTCACTGTCTATGTTGGATAAAAAATGTTGTTCCTAATGATTTTGGGTTTTTAGAAATTTCTGTGCACTTTTATAGTGTTTAGAAAGACTTGATTTTTTTTTTTTTTGCAATAGGAATCTCTTGATGAAGTAACTGTCAAAGATATGCTGGAAGGAGACAACATGTATACTTGTTCACAGTGCCATGTAAAAGTCAGGGCTGAGAAGAGGTAAGTTGGCCTGCTTTTTTCCTCTAACTTTAGTCCAAATTTATTTTTGATAAAAGATTTAAAAACTATTTTTGCAGTAAGGTTTCACAAGAATATGTTTTTGTAAATTACATATGTTGAAAAATTTAAGCAGATACTGTTTTCATATCTGTAAGTTGAATAAAATGTGGAATTAAAAAAATGTTACATATTTCTTTCACAGGACCTGTTTTAGGAAGCTACCACAAATTCTGTGCTTTAACACACTGCGATATTCTTTCAACATGCTGACTATGATGAAAGAAAAAGTGAATACTCACTTTTCTTTCCCAGATTCCCTGGACATGTCTCGTTACATGGAACATAATTTGATTGAAAAGGAAAAAATCAAAGGTGTGGAGTAAAAGCTATGAACTCAATACTTATTGTATGCACAACATTATTTTTTCCAAAATACATAAGTACTTTGATAGATTTAGATTTTTTTACTTAAGAGACATAAATGAACAGTTATAAATATTTTTTTTAATTGCTCTATGATACTTTTAAAAATTACTGCTTTGGTGATAATCGGTGAGAATAATAGAATCTTCTCTTCAATAAAAGCACAAACCATCAATTTTATTTCTTATCATTCAAGCAGGATTGTTTTTAGCGATGTGGCTCATACTTAAAAACATTTTTTAACATCGTTTCCACTACTTTTTCATGGAAAGGAAAAAAACCAACATAACCTGTTGCTTTTATGACCAGATGTTGAAGGAGAAGATACATCACACTTAGAAGAGGAGCAATCTTATGAATACAAACTCATTGGTGTGACAGTCCATGTTGGAAGTGCAGAAGGAGGCCACTACTATAACCTTATCAAAGATACTCAAACCCAAAAGTGGTAAGTGAAGAAACTCATTTCAAATTTGTCCGTGGATAGGTTAGCTACAAGTTGAGGGGTAATGCATCATCTGACTTTATCACAAGGTAGTTCAGAAATCTATCAATGCCTAAAATCTAATTCTTTTTTGTGTTTGACTTTTGATTAAACAAAAAATACTGCTTTTTATTTCATCATAGGTACCACTTCAATGATGCTGATGTGAAATCATTTGATGCAAGCAATATTCCGCACGAGGCTTTTGGAGGCGAGATGAGTGTATGTATAATTGAATTTAATTATCTTTGGGTTGGATATGTTTAACTATCTATTCGAGGGAAATGAATTAGGTTGATCATTATGCAAGAATTTCTCGCATTGATCATCATAAGATGACCTCTGCTATGTTTTTATTTATATTTGATGTGTAATTTTAACTTCTCTTTTTGTTTCTAAGGGTAAAACATATGACTCGGTCTCAGACAAGTATTTGGATTTTCCTATCGAGAAGGTAAGATATTTTTCCTTTTTATTTTGTATCCCTTTAAATTTGGAAATGTGACAGAACGAACAATTATCAGTTACTTGTTTTTTTAAACCAATCCACTTAAACTTTTCTGACCTGAGAAAAAGTTTCATTGAAAGTAATACTCTATTAATTACCCATAATGATTACAAAAAAATGTGCATATATGTTTAAGCTAAAGATAAACTTTAAAGACTGCTTTGTTTACTTGCACAATGGTGGTTTTAGTGTATTTTGATGAAATGAATACATTTCATATTTCCTTTCTCACTCGATAAAAACTATGGTATTGAGCTATTTGCAATGAAAAAAATTAGAACCTTAAGATCTTAACCTTTTATCTTCTGACTAATGTTTTGTTTTTTTCTCTCTCTGTTTTATAAAAGCCTATGATAAATTCACCATGAAAATATACTGCAAAGAGCAGTTCTCATTTAATACATCAACTTTCTTGAAAAAATCCTAAAATCTTTATAACAACCGTTTTTTTGTTATGCTTTTTTTTTGTCCACAGACCAACAGTGCGTACATGCTGTTTTATGAGAGAGTATCTCTGAAACCACCAGAGGTTAAAGAAGAATACAAGTTTGAACTGTCACCAGACCTGGCTAATGTAAGTTGTTAGTCAAGCATTTTTTTTTCTTTCTGTTTATGGTGATCTCCTTGACAATAGTTCTGATTAGACGGAGTCTTACAAATCTTATCTAAAATATATCTGCAGTCAGCACGGCTAGCTACTTTATGAAAATAGACATTCTTGATCTCTAGCATATGTAAGACATAAAGTTATTGAAACCACAACCAGAAAGAGAAAAAAAAAGAAGTTGAACTGAACAATTATCTTTAATGCTTTTTTGTCTCTCTTGTACTGAAAATTCTTGAAATGTTTTTCTCCATTGGCTGATTTATGAGTAGCAGTCTTCTAAATACCTGAGGACATGGTCAAAACATCAAAATCAGAGTTTTTTTTCTTTATCATATTTAATGGTTTTTATCAAACAGAACTCCCAATCTTACAGATTTTTGTATCCCAAAATCTCCCAACTTGGTATGTCTTAAGGGACTGCCACAACTACTCAGGACTGGGAATCTTCAGGCGGAATTCCTCCTAAACCTGTTCGCCAATCCTGCTCCCGTCGTTTGTCCGCTGTTCTAAAAGGCGGAAAATTATCCCGTCTTATTGTACAGCAGAAATTTGTAAAACTTAGTGAAAGTTTTGAATGTCTAAGAAAACTTGTTTGTCCTCTTTCTGTGAAAGACTTCCAGTCATTTGTGTGATACTTTCAATATTTGGTAACTATATATTGTAAAGTTAAGTATTGTTAAGTATGAAGAAGGACATTATTCCATCGATATTATATTTTTTACCAGGTAAAATATTTTAGCCCGTGTTCTATTCTATTGTTTATTCCTCCAAGTTCAATCTTCATTCCTTCCTTCCTTCTTCTAATTGACAAGAGGGTCTCCAAGTTCATTTAGAAACTAAATTATAGACTAGACTCAGGTCTAGACTAGATCTAATTTAGGTCAAGACTACACGGTCGGCACTGGTTAAGTTTCATTGTACTGTTCTTTAGGCCTTGACGAATTTGAAGGCAAGAAATGGTTATAAAGATCCGTAGATTTAACCTATAATTTATAACTGGGCTTAGTTTGGCTGACAAAGCTGAAAATATACAAATCAAAAGTTTGATCAGTCCTTCTGTATTTTGCAGAAACATGGAGAACAAATAAAAAAATAGGGACCAGACTCAGGGGATTTGAGGGCAGACGTCTGAGAAGAACATTTGGCATTTGATAGGAGCATAGGGTTCTAATGATAGTACTTACAACTACAAGATTGTGTTATTAATTTAATGTATCCACATGAAATACTTTCATTATGAAAACATAATATGCACAGAAAGTTTGAAGCTGATGCTACTTTACTGCTATGTATTTACCCTAAACAGCTAAGGTAGAACGACTTTTTCCATTATTTTTTTTTTTGTTCACTATATGAGAAAAAATTTGATTTGGATAGCCCTAATGGCCTTTAATTTGATACTAATTTTCAAAAAATTTGCGGGGGAGTGTGCCCCACTAGAAGAGCTCCCGCCTTTGGTGGTCGCATCCGTATTTTCAGTCTTTTAGAGTGATGGCCATTCCCAGCCTTGCCTATTTAATGTTTGTGCCCTTTTTGCTGTTTCGAATAAACAATATGTTGCAAGACAGTGGAACCCCTGAATAAAGACCTTGTAAAATGTTGCTGAAAACAGGTCTTATAAGAATGGGGGTCTTAGTTCAGGGGTAAAATTACTATACCCATATAAAGGAAACAGATGTCTTCAAAATAAAAGTCACATTAGAGGGGTGGTCTTAATTGAGGGGTTCCATTGTATACACCCAAGAAGATATATGGTCTGAATAAAGCTTTAACGTATTTGATAGTTCATGCAAGACAGTGGAACCCCTGAATAAAGACCTTGTAAAATGTTACTGATAACAGGTCTTATAAAAGGGGGGTCTTAGTTCAGGGGTAAAATTACTATACCCATATAAACACACGTCTTCAAAACTTAAGTCACATAACAGGGGTGGTCTTTATTGAGGGCATCCTAATTGAGGGGTTCCACTGTATTCTTAAATTGAAATAAATAATTTTATCTTTTTAAAAATCCCTAAATTATACCTTTAATATATGTGACTTCATAAGTAGCCAATTATATTTTGTTGACACAATTTTTACTGTGTATAAGTATTAATCAAATTTATGAACGTATTATACATAAATTTAGTTTCTTTTGCTGTTATTTTTGACCAAGCAGTAATTCTCTGTTTTCCCCGTTCTTCTTTGTGCAGTGGATTTGGAATGATAACACGCAGTTTTTGAAGGATCGAAGCATATTTGACAGAATGTACTTTGAGTAAGTATGATGTTGATTTATCATTTATTTAGTCATTACATTATGTCCATGTATGTATTGATCTTTTAATCTTTGCTATTGTTTATGCCCTTTTGCAGTTGAACCCTGTCTCAGATTGACATTTTGGTTCATGTGTCAATAATTTGCTCTGTGTTTTTATTTGTTTTCCAGTCATATCTGGCAGATGTGTTCACATATCCCAACCTCTCTTCCCGTTGAGGTGACTGACCAGGCCAACCACAAAGCAGTGATTCTTGCATCTAGCTTTGTTTTAGAGTCTTTCATTCATGCAAAAGATAAAGTAAGATTTTGTCCAATGGTGTTTGATTTATTTCATCTATCATTAGCTAAATCTAATTAGGGAAAAGGTGACCTTCAGATGTAAGAAAATTTGATATGCAGAGCCTAGGCCCAAATGCTAAAAGAGGAAAGTATGACATGCAGAGTCTAAATTGGAAGAAAAATGGCGTCCAAAACCTAAGCTAGATCTAGGCCTTATCCAGACGCTAGATATCTTCTATCTCAATCTCTAAATCGAGATTATCTAAATTGATTTCCCTAAGTCAAATTTTTAGACTCTAAATCTAGATCTTACCCCAATTCTATAGAATTCAACAAACAAAGCAAACAAAACAATTATATTTGTGTTCTTCAGTCTACCATTTGGTTAAAAAAAAAGTAGGCAGAAGTGTGTAAAAGTTAACCTCACCTTTACTACTAATTGTTATGTCTGTTTTCAGGTATTTTCCCCAATACTAATAATTAAATGTTGAAATGTGATAAAGAAAAGAGAAACAGAAAGAAAATAAAACGTTAGTCTGAATTCTTCCAATCTTGGCTTTCTTATTATATTTTTTTGCCTAATGTAAATTTATACACACTGTTGGTGTAAATTATTGTTTTAAAATTTTCTCTTTAAATTTTTTTTGTATTACTTAAAGTTTAAATTTTCACCCATTCTTTTTTTTCCAGAAAAATATGCCCAACTGGATTGATTATTTGATGAAAAAGTTCAACAGCTGCCTTGACCCTTGTGAGGTAAAATAGTAAATGTTGTCAAAGTTACAAATTATCCAACTGTGTAGAATGTATGAACAAATATTGAGTAAAGAGGTTGGAATCTATTTTTTAAAATAGTGGCAATGTTATCAGAAGTGATGATGGTTATAGATCCTTCTCTTGAAACAACGAAATCTGGCATGAATTGTCAAACGCAACAGATCTAAATTTATCAAAAGATGTTTGGTTTTCATTCTTAACCTTTTTTTGTTTGTTTGCATTCCTCTTTTCATTATTATTTGTCTTACCAGTGGCTTCTTGACCATATGGCTGAAGATGATTGGTGGATCCAACACATTTTAATCAAATGTCCCGTCAATATGATCCGTCAAATGTTTCAACGTTTGCTCATTATGATGATCACACAACTCAGCAAAGCCCCCAGAGACTACAACATGCTTGGGTAAGTATTAAAAATTCTGTATCTAAGAAAGATGCTCATTATCCAAAAAAGTAATGTTTGTAAGATTTAAAATATAAATTTTCTGTTTTCTTTGTATTTTTTGCACTGCCCTAAAGTTAGTAAAGTTGGAGTCGGTGATACGGTTTTTTAATATTTGAATTTTAGAACTTTCAATTTTTGGAAACTAACAGATAACCTACAAATAAGATAAGATTTTATTTGAGAAAAAAATATGCATAGAAAAAGATTTCCAACTTGCATTATACTTATCTGATATTTATCTGTTTGTGGGCAGACTTATTGGCTTTTACGCTACTTTACTTAATTTTTTCATCTCTATACAGGGAAGAAATGGACGCTGCTGAAATCTGTGCTCTTAACTGTGTGACTCGCTTCATTACAAAGCTCCTCTCTAGTGTAAGTTTTTACGTCAATTAGGTTTCCAAACAGATAACTTTTTATTTTTTCCAACACAATTGTCGTAAGTACAAGTGAAATTATTTAATTAAGAATTTTGGTATTTGATATGAAACATGTTTCAGGCCCCTCCCACATTTTCGAAATTTTGTCTTTAGTGTCAGCTACATTTTTATGGCATCATTTCCTTTTTACAAGAAACAAATGTACTTAAAATCTGTTCATAGGTATTGCCAGATATACCAGATTCAGTTCTTGCGTTTGAATACTCTAGGGGAGTCTTGCATAAAAGAATTCACTTTTCAATGTATGGATGGATAAAAAATTTCTTGTGTTGAAGTTGAGAATATACAGGCAGTCTTATGAACAAGTAATCCCATTAAGACTTATTTTCATTGATTATTTTTAATGAAAAGAGAATTTTTGATTGTTTACAGCTTGAATGCAGCATGCGACCAACAAACAAGTACTTGAGTGAATACTTCACATTCCTGTATGAGTTTGCAAAGCTGCAAGATGCAAATGGAGATTTTCCCTCAGCATACTTCCTCAATGCCATCGACACAATCAGCATGGTTGTCAGGTTCTACATGGGTAGCAAATCATCCCAACCTGATTATGTTAGTAAAATTTCTAACTCAATTAATATTTAATATTGCACAATGAGGCACACTTAATTTTTTCTTCAATATTTACAAGAGTCTATTTTACTTTAACCCTCCCTCTTTTTTTTTTGGTGGACTAGTAATATACCAAACTGTTGGCCTCAAGCTGGCACAGGTAGCTGGATGTGAAAAACTGGTTGCAGCTGAGGCATTACAGTGCGCTGAACTGAGGTTAAGCATATTTCCTCTAAATTTCCCAATGTTGATCCTACTTTTTCTCATAATTGAGTTAAAAGTTGTGATCACACCTGCTTTTCTCCCGTATTCCCCCTATTGCCCCCCTTTTTCTTGCAGCATTTTTTTTTTACAGTAGGCCTATGATTTACTCTTGGGTACAGGTAACACTTGCTCAGTGATCAACATCTTCATTGATGGGTTTTTTGGATTAGCAATCTGCCTCGTCCAAGTTTTGCAGATCAGTCCAAAACTTGTGTACACAAAGCCCCTTCAAATGTAACAGTCTATTAGCACCTTCGGAAAATCAGATGATCCAGACGAACTTAAAGTCAAACGCTGCCCCTTCAATCCTCAACCCCATTCCCCTCTCTTTTCATAGCATGCTGGGAAAATTTTATCATTTCACTTTGGGAAGAACTTTCATAAAATTGATTGACAAGAGGCTGGACCTGATTACAAATATGACATGTGGCTAACAAGGTACAGTTCAAATAATCAAAGGCAGGCTTTTTTGGTCAATGCCCCCTTCATCTGTAGGCATGTAGGGTCTACTGAGTGGGGTTATGAAACGTTACTTAACTCTTTCGTGTTTGGATTAATTTTGAGGGCGTTTTTAATTAGCAACA